>JAQZBX010108860.1:0-10516 GCA_029593785.1 Cabassous unicinctus
AGGGAAGCGGGTGTGGCTCAATCGATAGAGCTCCCGTTTACCATATGAGAGGCCCCGGGTTCGCTTCCCGGGGCCTCCTTGTGAGGTCAGGCCGGCCCGCGTGGCCTGGTGGGCTGATGCAGCAAGACCTCACAACAGGAAGCGGGTGTGGCTCAATCGATAGAGCCCCAGTTTACCATGTGCGAGGCCCCGGGTTCGCTTCCTGGGACCTCCTTGTGAGGGCAGGCCAGTCCATGCAGCGCGGTGGGCTGAAGCAGCGGGACCTCACAGCAAGGGGGAGATAAGCAGACACGGAGAAAACACACGGCGAATGAACACAGCAAACACAAGCAGCAAGGGGGGGATAAATAAATAAATAAATAAATCTTTAAAAAAAAAAGAATTTCAATTCAAGCTCACAGACCTCTTCTTAAGAACCCCTGCTTTATGTAATGTGTCTCTTTTCTCTGGCGACTTTCATGATTTTCTATAGCTTTCTTACGTTTTCATCGGTTTGACCATGATGTGCCTAGTTTTTGTTTTACTTTGTGTTTATCCTGCCTGGGTTTGCTAAGTTTCTTAGACCTGTGGGCTAATATCTTCCATTAGTAAAATTTGACCATTGGTTTTCAAAAAAGGATGCCCCTTTCCTCTCTTCTTCTGTGACATCATTTACATATATTTATGTTACCTGATACCATCTCACACATCACAAACGCATTGCTCATGTTTTTTTTTTCAAAATTGTCTTCATTCTTCAGGTTTGATTATTTCTGAGCAGTGTTCAAGTTCATTGAATCTTCTACTAACTGCAATATATTGTAAAGCCACTCAGTGAATTTTACATTTCAGAAAGTTGACATTCATGTTTTATAATTTCCATTATGTCCTTTTTTATAGTTTGCACTTTTACAATGATATTCCCCATTTGTTCATTAATTTTAATCACATCATCTTCCATGTCTGAGAACATATACTTGAGAGAATTTTTAAATCCTAGTTTACAATCATGTCAGGGTTGTTTGTAGAAACAGCTCTTTCACTTGTTTATGTGTCATATTTTCCTGTATCTTCATATACCTACTACTTTTTGATTGTATAGTAGACATTGTAGATGACATGTTGTAGAACCTCTGGAATGTCATGTGATAATCTGTTAACAAAGATTGCCTTTCTGGTGGGGAAAAGTTGTTGTGACTTAATAGTTTATATCCTTCATTGATCAGCATCCTCATAATTTTACTGAGCTATACTGGCAATCTATCTATTAAGACATAACACTTTAGATTCTTTATTTTTACCAGAATTATACATGAGGAAACCTAGTAAAATAGCTATGAATAAATATATTTTCAAGTACCATATTTCTGCCATTTAAAGTGTGTGGGACCTTAGGTATATTATTTATTTCCTATAACCCTCATTTTTATCCTATGCAAACTGGAGAATTTTTTTTAAAAAACCATATCTAATAGGTACTCAAAATAAAGTTCATTCTTTATAATCTGAACATTAATATGGGGAAGTGAATCCAATGTAGAAAACATAGGGATCACAAGCTTTGTGTTTTCCAGAAGAAATTTTAATTTCAGATTAATATATCCTCTTATATGTACACAAATAATTAAATCCTACATATAAAAATCCTATGTTAATTATATATCCTTAGTGGGTATTAATGATTTGAGTATTAGTTGAGTCACTCCCTCTAACTTTTGCAAAATCAGATCACCAGTCTTTGCTTTTTTAAAAAAATCCATACAATATTATATAAACAAAATAAACAGATTGTTATTTAGACAAAACAAAGAATACTCTTTCAATTCTCATGTTTCAGTAATACAGAGAAGCAGAGAACTTCTGCTCACCAGTAGAGTCCTGCTCTTGGGCTGAACATACTATCTGTATTAGTCAGGGTTCTCCAGAGAAACAGAACTGACAGGATATATATATGTAAATATTAAGCAATTTATTATAGGAATTGGCTAACATGACCACGCAGATTGTCAACTCCGAATTCCATAGAGTAGGCCGCAAGTTGGAAACTCCATGGTGTCTTTGAATTCTCCAGGAGAAGCCAGTTGGGAATTCCAATGAAGCTACAAGTTGAAAATTCCAATGAAAATAATGATGAATTCCAGAAAAACTGACTGGCTGTAGGGGAGATAGAAAGTCCTCTCTTTTACTGCTGAAATCATCAGTTTTCCCTTTAAGGATTCCAACTGATTGGATGAGGAGATTCTTCTCATTGCTGAAGGCAATCTCTTTTATTGACTGTAGATGTAATCGGCAAGGATTTAAATACACAAAATACTCTCACAGTAACAATCAGGCCAGTGCTTGCTTGACCAAACAACTGGACACCAAAACCTAGCCAAGCTGAAACATAAAATTAACCATCAAATTGTCATTACCATCTACCCACCTATCTATTCAAATATCTGGACTCCTTCCTTTGATGGATTATTTTTCTAGAATTATAGATTTCACCTCATGTACATACCCTAACTCAGTCCCCATTTTAAACTTCTTAGTTTTAGATAAAGTCACTCCTCTGCCATAATCTTAGTCTGTCTATATTTGTGAACGTGTACTACATATGTTTTCACTAACAATGTAAGGATCCATGCTCATTGTATTAGTCAGCCAAAGGGGTGCTGATGCAAAGTACCACAACTCTGTTGGATTTTATAAAGGGTATTTATTTGTGGTAGAAGCTTACAGTTACCAGGCCCTAAAGAGTCCAACTCAAGGTACCATAAGAGGTATTTTCTCACCCAAAGTCTGTTGCCACATGTTGACACAAAATGGCAGGTGATGTCTGTGAGGGTTCAGACTTCCTTCTTCCTCTTAAGACTCCATGGTCCACTTCTTTCTATCTCAGCTGTAGGCTGGTGTAGGCTCATCTCTCTCCCAGTGGCTCATTTCTTTCTGGGCTCAGCTGCTCTGGTCTAGTCACAAGGTCAGCTGTAGACTATCAGGCTCATCTCTCTTCCTGGGCTGTATCTATGGAGCACTCTCTTCCTGTGTATCTGCTTCTGTGTGTCTACTTCCATGTGAAAGTCTGTTTTATCAGCCCAAGGGCACTGGGACTTGATGCTGAGTCATACTCTAATAATGTGGTTAGATCAAAGCCCTAATCTTAACATACTTTAATCAGATATCTCAGCTAAATCTGATACAATCAAAGGGTTATCATGCCCAGAGTAACAGACCAGTTTACAAACATAATCTATATTTCTTTTGGGAATTAATAAATAATATCAAACTGCCACACTCATAAACAGTATTTCCAAAACACTTTTAAGGTGGAAGGCATCATCTGAAGTTGTATACAAAAAATGCAGAAGATGCAGATGGGTGAATAAGTCCCCCAAAATGTAAGGATTTCCCCTCATGTCAAAATTTTAATTTTCATATATTAAATACTTTCTGAGTGTCTACTGAAATTGGAGAAATAAAAAATTGTTACCTGTCCAACAAGGACTCCGCTAGATCAATGATTGGAAAACTATGGTGTCTGAGCTAAATCTGGCTTATTGCCTCCTTTTGCAAATAAAGGTTTATTAGAACACAGCCATGACTATTCATTTATATATTGTCTATGGCTGTGTGGTCACTGAATCTTAGAACATCAGGAGTTAAAATCATCCAGGTTCATTCCACCATTATTCAGATCTGCCTTAGATGGAGTTACATGACTAGTCCAGGATCACACATGTAGACAGTTAAAGAACAAGGGGCAGAAAGCAATCACTTCATTTCTCAGCACCCTCAGGGTTAGGCAGGGATATTAGCTCAGGCCAATGATCTGGGTTTATAGTGATATGTGTCACTTACAGCAGAAACATAAAAAAGCCTCCATCTCTACTTCATAGAGAGGCCATAGGTTTCATGTAGTGCACTGGAAACCTCCAACATCCTGAGTCCCTGAATGTCTCTGTGTCCACTGCATCCACCTCAGGAGCTTGTGAGGGAGGTAGGTGGAAAAAAGACTCCAGGCGGAGAGGGAAATTTGTTCATACCGGCACAGCCACCGTCTGCTCCAGACACACAGGCATGCTCTCTCTCAGACACACAGGCAAGCAAACATGCAAGCAGGCAGGCATGTAGGCAAGCAAACATGCAAGCAGGCAGGCAGGCATGCAGGCGGGCATGGCTGTCCTTTATTTGCAGGGTTATACATACACCATTGTTATCACTCAAATGTTACATAGAAGGAACACAAAATGTAACTTCCCAGAATCATTTCTGCTGGGCCCAGGGAGTATGAATTAGATACAAGGCCTACTGAGCCAGGAGACAAAGGGCTCCGTGAACTAATAGCTGATTCAACAGTTGGACTGCTGCCTGGGCAGTTGAGCGGCTGCCCAGGTATTTAACCCTCACAGTTTAACTCTTAGTTTAACCCTCACAGGCCGCTGCCGGAGTCTCAACCCTTACACTCTGTTAGGTGGAATTCCAGCTGACTGGGATTAGACATGTAGCATGGATTTGAAATAAACTTTAGTTGTATTTAGCCAATGAGATTTAGTGAGTTTTGCTATATCAAATCTAGTCTATCATGACCAATACACTGCCTCTCAAAGACTATGAATTCTAGATTGATAAATATTTTCAAAAATGAAATTAATTATTCAATTATAAATGAAAATGGCTTGCTATAATAGAATTCGCTGTAGCACATTTTTCTAAATAATGCATGCCTTCTTTAACCATATAATATACATTTTAATATACATCAAATGATTGTGGCTGACGGCATGTCTATCAGGTTGGTGAGAATTTACATAGGATATAATAAAAATGACATAAATAAAACACTCTGTGCATCAGGAAATAACAAGGCTATTTGTAAAGACCACCATCTGCTTTATATGTTACAAGTTGCATAAAGGTCCAAGTCCATTTAAGCAATTATGCAGGACAATGCTTGTGAATTGACACATCCTGCACTACAATCACATATTATGAAGCCTTAGGGTTTAACCTGTCTTCCAACCACACTTACTTCCTTTGCATTATATTTTTTGTTTTATGCTGTTTTGCTTTATTATATTTGGGTTCTATTCTTTTTCTATTTTGTTTTTTATGTTTTTGCATTGACTAGATCTAAATTTTATGGACACATTTTTACCATATTTAAAATAAATTAATAAATTACCTTAAGCTTTGGAGGGCTCATTTTCCATGAGAGGTGATCAACTTCTTTGTGAATGTTTCAGTTAAAACTTTTATATTAGCTGTTAGTTTTTCAATAAACAGAAATAAAGTCTGGCAAATAAATAAATAAATAAATAAATGAAATGTATAAATACTGAACTAACTTTCAGTTTTAGCAAATACCACCTTCATTTTCACCTCACTTTTGTTTTAATGTCAATTTACTACTAAGTGTCTATGTTATTTACTGATTCATATTTTATTTTTGTTGTTAATGTTTATTTACATAATCCATTGTTAACTTTCTGCTTCTAAGTTATATATTCCAGTTAATTTATACACACCTATGCATCTCACTGTTTATGCTGAAATAGTTTAAAATAAAATAATATGCCAGTACTTGGATTGGGACTTAGTGTTGATGCAACTGTTAAGGAAAATTTCAGGGAATTTTCTTTTATTGTGGAACTGTGTGTTTACAGTAGGTAGAAAGGGACAAGATCTTCAGAATATGAAAAATGAATAAATTAATAAATGTTCATTTATTCTCAAGCTAAGCTCATTATCTCATGGTTTTTATTATTCTGTTCATTGTCTTACATGTATGCCTTTTTCTCATGCTATATATTACAAATAATTTGACTTAAATACCTGTAGATTTTGTAATTATTTAAATCATTTTATTAAATTCTCTTAAATTACTATTTTTATTTACCAGCTACTGGGAAATACAGATTTTAATTAGAAAAATATGAATATTTGTTAACAGGCCTATATTAAATTACAAAGTTTAAGTAGTAAACATTACTTATTCTCATTTAATCTGATCAGCCTTTCCCTATAATTTTCCTAACATTTTCCCTATAATTTAGATGGCCATACCTCACAATATGTTTAGAGGAGGCCCAGAGCACACCTAGTGCCCTGGCTTTATGATTACTAATACTCTCTATTACTGTCACATGCTGGGAAGGGACAATAAATTATATGGTCATCCTACCTATAATCACTTGGCTGATATTGTAAGATAACCTTGCATGTCTGACATTCCATCTCTGAAGAGGATTTAAGAAGTGGTAGGCATTAGCATTAATATATTAGAAATTATCATGATCTGAATTTCTATTTATAAGGAAGGGTCCTGCAAAGGAAGTGTTTTGAATTCTATTTCCAGTCTCTCAATGGCAGTCTTCCTCTTCTCTCATGATTTTATCCCTTTCTTCCTCTTGCAAAAACACAAGTCCACAGTAAAAGAAAAGTCTCTGTAATGTTCTGTAACAGTTGCTGTAACAGTCTCATCCTAAGAACTTGTATTTTATGTCATTTAAATTATTTCAATGTAAACATTGAGATGCATAAGTGTGTGTAAAGTAACTGGAATCTATATCCTAGAAGTAAATAGTTAACATATGAGTTATCACAATTAAAATCCCATATTATCAGATTCCTACTTAGTATTTTAATGACCCTAATCCAAAATCCACCATCCAAAGGATGTCACTGTCTGTAGATTAGCAACAAGATTTATTCCTTAAAAAAATATGATAAAAAAATTGGTAAAAGTTTAGGCAATGTATTGATTTTCTAGAAATATTTTACAGACACCTCCAATGTTGCCTGAATATTACAAAATTGTAGGTTGAAGCCCTGTGTTACTGCCCTGCCTGGTGATTCTCTCAGCTGGAACTCAGTTTTTGCGTCCTACCTCTTGGGGATTCTGTCATATCACATTACTAGATGTTTAGCTGGTTCTGTCCCTAGACTCTTATCCCTGCTGAATGAAGTATATTTTGCATGCACTGAACACCCAAGAGTTCACTGAGCTCACAAGAAGAGTTTACATGACTATTATCCTGCCTGTTTTTCAATAAATTGTGACAGTATTCAGCCATTTTAAGTCCTGGTGACAAGGTTCTTGGTGAAGAGGTCCATAGCCCTCCACTATCCTTAATCATTGGACCTGGCATTGTGAAGGGCCAAATTCACACACCTATATGGTTACTATTTATTTCCATGGTTCATGGAACAATGACTTCCTTTCTTTTCAGCAGTCACTCCTCTAGACTTGAGTCCCATGGCAGTCTGCACATGGCACCGAGTCAGCCATCCATTTATTACTTACCTATATTTTCTCATACTTGTGTTCAAATTCTAATAAGCAGTGAATTGGATAATCCTGGAGTAGCAAGAAAAGAAACAAACAGCCTATTATAAAATGGTATAATCAACTCCTGAATAATCAAGTTACTATATACAGATTTCATTTTGAACTGGTACTGTTTCTCCTAATTTTCTCTTTAGTGCAAATTTTGTCAAACCCTTTCATTCTCTGACCTTTCAAAATCTATTTTGTACTAAATGCTTCTCCTCTCCTTGAGACTTAGTTTAAATGAGTTGCCAGCTAGCTCATTTAGCACTGTTTCCACTGCTTTGCCAAACCTTTCAAGTAGAGAGGTTCCCTTGCAATGATTCAGTTAGTTTATTATCAGCCTAGTGTCTAACAGTTCCTATTCTGAAATTGGGAAGGAGCTACTGTAATATGATTCCCTTGCTATTGGGTTCACAGTGAAAGGAATTAGACAAACCTCCATTTGTGCATTTTCATGGGAAACAAAGAAATACCTACTGCTAATACTGCTGTTTCTAAGATGCAATTAACTCTGTGAGCACAAAAGTGTAGACATCATTGTACCCTAATCCAAAATAAGCAATTCACTGTAGCAGAGTGCTATAGAGTATAACAGAATTATTCCATTGGGTACCTAGGTACACTCATAAAAGCCGGAAAGGTATTGCTAGTGGTTAGGGCATACCTTTAATGAAACTGATTCTTCTCCACTCTGCAGATTTATGTGGATGGCAGGCTGAGAGTCCAGATGCATTCATCTTCTCAAGTTCCTTCTCTCTACCTGCCTCATGGAAAATGTGTGCTCTGCCTGCCATTTCACAACCACATTTTCAATTGTTAAGATATGTGTACTCTAAAATACCTCTTTATTGGTCATGACACATATCAGTCCCCCAGCTTGTAATATCCATAGGCTAAGGGAGTTTTTATTCCATTACTGTATATTCTGTGTATGTCTAATAGAAAAGGTAAACATAGAAGAACCATACAAATATTTTGCTTTATGTGAAGTTTTCATTTGGAATATGTGGGTAATATAGGGAAATTGTGCTTTAAGATTTTTATATTTTTATGAGGATTTTTATATTATTTCCCTATTATTTTAACTTATACATTTCTCATGAACCTAGTGCACATATAATCACTGTACCATTTGAATTCCCACAGCCTTTCAAACTTGTCCATGACTCTCAAACACGATCTCTTCTGTTTTATAGCTAGACATGCACCCAGAGAGTACATTGAAAGCTCATTAGGAACCTTGACAATTTCTAATTCATCTTTTTCTTCCATAGCATCTAACACATAGCAGAGTTGCAAATACTATGAGATGATCAATTAATTTTAATATCTTCATGAATGTTAGACAGTTGGCAATGTGGCTTTCCAATATTAGTTATATGTAAGTTGCAGAGACTGAAATATATGAGATTTAAAAATGTAGGGAAGCAAAGACAACCAGCAAGATGGCGGCAGAGTAAAGAGCGCTGAGAATCAGCTCCTGTTACAGAGCAGTTGGTGATCACCCACAGCTATCTAGAGCACTTGTTTGGGGGCTCCAGGAGACCAGAAGTGCATCCTGCAACAACCTTGAAAGAATGGAAGGAGGAGACTGCCCATCTGCAGAGAAGATTCATAAGCAGAGCACTCCAAGTCACCGAGGCCTGTGCCCAACCTCCACTGGAGGCTCAGGTCGACTCAGGAGCTGTTCCACAGCTGGAATTGAAAGCTCCACTTCCCAGAACAGGGGAGGAAGAGACGGATGGGCACCAACTTCAGCTACAGATTAGTAAATTCGGCGGGCTAAAGTATAATCCTAAGAACAGCTAAAGTTTGAACCTGTCCAAGTCAGAAAGACACCAGTGGCTGTTATCTTAACTCCACACCTGACATGAGGGGAAGCGGGCTGACTGAAAATCACAGTGCTGGTAGGGACTGGCTTTTTTTCCACCTAGATCAGATTGCCATTCTAGCCTAAGCCCCAGGCCCACGTCAGGCAGGGAGGAAGCTGTGGGGAGCTGCCCCAGCCTCTCTAGTGAATTACAGGCCACACCAAGGAGGCCAGTGATCATCCTATTTTGGCAGTGCAAGCCACCCCAGGAGCTATTCCGTGGCAGGAATTGGAAGCTCCATTTCTCAAAACAGGGGAGGAAGAGACGGTTGGCCACCGATTTCAGCTACTGATTAGTAAATTCAGCTGGCTAAAGTATAACCCTAAGAACAGCTAAAGTTTGAGTCTGTTCAAGTCAGAAGGAGGCCTGTAGCCACCATTTTGACTCCACCCCCCAGGATGAGGGGAAGCCAGAATGACTGAAAATCACAGGGACACCCAGATTGGCTTGCAGCCCTAGCCTAGGCTTCAGCCCCACCTCTAGAAGGGACGTAGCTGACCGGCCTTGCACCAGCCTATCCAGGCAACTGCAGGAACATTTAGCTGACACAGACTGAGTAACCGGTAGTCTACTGGGGCAACTGTGGTCATCTTGGACCTTCACTGCATGTTGCTTCCCACACCTGCAGCTCCATCCCTGCCCCAGGCAAGGGGAGAAAGGGGTGTGAAGCTTCATCAGTCTGTCTGGGCAACTAGAGTCTAGGCCTGCGTGACTTGGATTATTTCACACAGCTGTGGCTCTGTCCCTACCCCTGGCAAAGGAGAAAGTGGAGAGAAGCTTCATTGGTCCTTGGGGCAATGAGTGTAGCTTGAGCCTCCAGAGCTTATAGCACCAACTACATCCTTGGCTCCTACTACACAACCAGCAAGGGAGAAGGGCAGGAAGCCCTAAACAAAAGAGAAAAACTGCCCCAAGAATAAATACTCTAGTTAGCCAGATGCCAAGACACCAACAAAAAATTACAATCTACACAAAGAAACAGGAAGATATGGCCTACTTAAAGGAACAAGATAAGCCTCCAGATGACATAAAGGAGTTGAGACAACTAATCACATATGTTCAAACAAATCTCCTTAATAAATTCAATGAGATGGCTGAAGAAATTAAGGATATTAAGAAGACACTGGATGAGCACAAAGAAGAATTTGAAAGTATACACAAAAAAACAGATCTTGTGGGAATGAAAGGTGTAATAAATGAAATAAAAAATACACTGGAATCATATAATAGCAGATTTCAAGAGGCAGAAGAAAGGATTGGTGAGCTTGAAGAAATGGCCTCTGAAAGTTAACATACAAAAGAAGAGAGGAAGAAAAGATTGGGAAAACTTGAACAAGGTCTCAGGGAACTAAAG
>JAQZBX010108861.1:0-10516 GCA_029593785.1 Cabassous unicinctus
TTAGCATTCCTTCCCCAGCCCTATATAATTACTAATCTCATTTCATCTTTATAAATTGATTTATATTTTCATTTAATATAAATGGAATCATATAACATGTAGTACTTTGTGTCAGGTTTCTTTCACTTAACATAATATGTTTTTTTGGTCTGATATTAACATTTTGTACATGAGGCGGAGATAACCATTCTGGCCTTTTATTTATATATCCTTTTATTCCCCTTCCTATGAATAAAACAGCTTTCATATAAATAGCACCACGATTTTTGTTAGTTACCTTTTTCATTTAACATATCAGCTAAATACCACCGACAGACAAGCTTTGTTCAGGTGGCGTAGTATTGACCTACCCAATGTTTATAAATAACATTAGTTAGTTGCCAATATTTAAATATGGGGAGGCCTCACATGAAAGTCCATATTTTCTGAATTTCCTTTAAAAGTTGCTTACCTCCATATTGTCCCCTGGCCACATGGGTGGAGCTGAGTGGAAACTGCCCTCTTTAGGTGGAGTTCATACTCTGTTTGCCTCAGTCCCCACCATGCCCTATGGTCTCCCTGAAACGGAGGCTAAGAATCCAATGCTATTTATCATGCTCTTGGACTTACTTTCTTCAACTAAGTCAAGAAGTCAAGATGGAACTATTTTTTGTATTCATATGTCTATCAAAAGCTAGACTACGAGGGACAAATGAAGAAGAAAGTATGTTTCAAAAAAATAGAAGAGAGCACATTTCTGCAGTTCCCAAACTGCACTGAGGCACTCTAGGATGCCACACGATACTTTTTTACTTTCAGAGAACACACAGTGACACTCAATATCTGCCAGACACCACCAAACTACTAGCTTGAGGTAGCTCCATTTCAACATTAGTTCACACTGCATTTGATATCGTCATTTCTTTACAAAACCCAGCTTCCCATGGTTGCTGTGTCAAAAAGTAAGCATGTGTGAAAATCAATGTAGAACAGGAAATGAGGGCGGCAGTCCAATCTGATTCCAAGGTTTGAGAAGCTGTACAGAGCTCAATGGGCACACACGTCCCATTGGTAAATAATTATGGTTATTTAAGAATGAAATATAAATATTTTTTTCTTTCAATCTGGGTGCAATGTTTTTTCAAACAGGTATGAAGTTGTTAGGACATAAATACTTATTAGTTTATTTGGCCTAAATATTTAATAAACCTAACTTTGAGATATTTATTTTGGCCTACAGTTGCTGTAAAAAAAAATTACTGAGACAAAATTTGGGAACCTCTGGTGTATTTACTTGGGGAAGTAAAGATACTGGTGCTAACTGGCTTCATTGCCACCTGCCTGGCCGCCTTGGCATTGCCGGGCGTAGCACCTGAATTACACCCATGTATTCTAACCAGCCTGTCCCCTAGTCCTGAGATGTTTATAGTGCCTTTTACTGTTCAACTAAAAAAAGAGCAGCATCTTCCTAGCTAATATTTCCATATATTCAAGATTATTTTCTTAGAATACGTTCCTAGAAGAATTGTTGAGTAGAAGACCATCCAAACTTTTAAGGCTTTCCAAAAGTATTTCTGGATTGATTCAGCTCTGAGAATCCCCAAGACAGAGAAAACTGCCTGGCACACAAGCAGTGCTGAATACTGGGAACTGAGTTGAATAAAATCGAATCAAAGTGAATCTCTAAAAGTAGTGGGCTAGGCTTTTACTTTTCTTTGCTGGAGTTTCCTCCACCTCTGGCACAGGCTCTGGAAACAGCTGTCAACTATGCCAGAAGAGGAGAGCACTAGCTGTGGAAAGGAAGCCTGTGGGCAATGTTGTTCAAGAGATCCTTATCAGAGTCCTGGAAGGTCAGAGGATTGGCTTTGAAGTCAGACTGATTTTAAATCCACCCATGAAAGTTGTTGACTTGGGCACATTACTTACCCTTCTGTGCCTCAGTTTCCTCATATATAAAATGGGAATAATAATAAAATCTACCTTACAAGGTTGTGATGACAATAAAAGTGAGATAATCATGGAAAATACTTTGCATAGTGTCCAGTACATATCAAGCTTTCAGTGATAACTATTAATTTTATTTGTTCTCTTGGATGCTCTTGAATGTCCCCAAAGCAGCATCCTCTTGGATTTGTGTTCCTTCCTCCAGGGCTGGTTGATCTTGCTACTGGTCAAAAGCAAGGGGAGAATACATCAGACCATGCCCAGCTTTCTCAACCCAGGGACACAGTCCCAGGAACCTCTTATCTAACCTGAGCAGAGGATGCTTTCTAAGGCTCTCTGATTAGATTATGAGCCAGGAGACCCAGCTCCTTCTTGTCCTGGGTAGCAATAGCTACCAGACCATCCAGTTCTTATTGTGACAAAGCCAAGAGTATTGCCATCTGAGCTAAGCAAAAGGAAAAAGAAAAGAAAACATGGCATTGTTTTTGGCTTAAGAAACATGTAGGGTTTCTTTCTGATCTCATCATGCTTAAAGAGCTGAGTTCCCACTTTTCACGTGTCCTCTCACGGAGAACCTTCTCAGGTGCGTTTAAAGTCTGACTCGGTGCTCCCAAAATGCCTCTTCCTCCTCCTCTCAAACTCTCTCCCAGTCTTTCTCACCCTGAGTCCAAGGGAGAGCAAGCTGCTCTGGAATCAACTGAGCCAGACGATGGGAATTCTCACAAGCATTCCACAGATGCTTGAGTTTTCACTGCTTATGTTGTAACTGACAGAGTTCTTAGCTTGGATTTCAGGAGCTGCATTTGGGTCCCTGTTCTGCCTCTTATAGGCCCTCTTATGTCAGCCTTCTGATTCTGGACTCATTTAGTCTCCTAAATGATAATGCCTATGGGACGATAAAATGAGATGACCTCTATAAAGTGCCTTGTTAAAAAAGAATGCTTATGTAACTGAGAGATTTTTAATTAAGAAAAGAAGCTGAAACACCCAGGAAGACTTCTTGTAGAGGAGGGCTTTGGAGGACAGTAGGGCTGCATAGTAGATGGATAATGAGAATGCTATGAGGTCCAAAAGGCCCTGCATGAGATGGACAAGCAAGAAAGTGACCTGAGGGGGGTAGAGGAGGGTAAAACTGAAAGGTGGACAGGTACGTTAGGAGAACAGGTACAGGCAAGACTATGTAGCCCAGAACTTGAAGCCTTTTCCAACTAATCATTTATTCAAAATATTGTTATTGAGAACCTTCCCAAAGCCCAGCCTGGGGCCAACTTGATTCAGGAATCAGGGAACTCTGTAACCTGTCTGTGGGAGGTAGGATCATCAAAGTGAAGACGAGAGAATGACATAGTACAGTGGTGAATACAGGCACGTTGTCCAGTGGGACATCTCAAAAAGAAGAGAGCAGGCCCGACCTCGGCATCATCCTGGGCTGAGGGCTTGGGATGGAGGTGGAAGGTGGGCAACGAGGCTGCCAGAAAGACCCTTTGTGCCTCCCATCCCACATTGGCTGTTCCCATTAGCACATGAACATGATTTCATTCAGGTCAGAACATGACCCTAAGGGAATGGACCACAGGAAAAGTGATTTTTGATTTTCTGTTTGAAGGAGAAGAGTAGTAGTAGAATCAGGTAAAAGAGCTAGACAGGATCGGAATGCTCCCTCCCAGTTCAGCACCTTCATTTTACAAAAGCTGAAACTTAAACAGGTTTCAGCTACTTAACCTGGAACTGGAAAGCAAGCCTCCAGCCTCATCATTTGGTGATCTTTCAACTCCTTGGTGGTGACCTTTGGATGGGGCCAGGGCTTAGGACATTGGACTGTGAAGATAGGCCTGGGTGGCATGCTGCAGCATCTGAAGTGGGTATCATAAAGGCCCTAAGCACCTGGGAGAAGGCAGGAAGGGACCCCAGCGAGTAGAGAGAGAGTGGCACTCTTGACCAGCCCACAATATCGCCAAAGGATGGCTTCTCCCCAACTTCCTTCCTATTACCAATTCCCCCTGCTTCACAGCCAGGATTTGGGATATGTGTTGCTGCTCATGAGTGGAAGCAAAATGAACCAAGTGCTGTAAATGTGACTACAGGGTGCCCTTTACCCATTCTCTAGAGTGGATTTGTTGAAGAAACGGGAACTTGGGTCCTGATCCACCAATGACCCGCCTTTATTGGACAGCTGGAGCCAATAAACTTGGGTGCCCAAAGAAAGGGCTATAATGTGCTGGATTTACAATTTATGCAAACAACCCATATTCAGATGTGCTACAAGCATGGTGGGGCCAGAGCCAGCCAAGCTGCATGAAGCATTTGGGAGAAGGATGGAGCAGCTGCCTCTTCAAATCCCGCACACCTCCTCTGCACGGCCTCAGCTCTGCCTTCCCCAGACAGGAGACAGCTTGTTCCGGAGACACTTGTGAACATGAAAAGGGAGAGGGAGGGAAGCCGGGGGAAAGAAAGCCCTTCTACCTTGCAGCTTTCCATCTATACCCCAATGGAGCGTGGGTAATTTGTTATGCCTAACGAGAAAGTGCCGCCTTATGTGGAGGCAAAAATGCCAGTGGGATGGTAAGGCAAGTTGCTATGGGAGACCAAGGGACCCCACTGAAGTTTGTGCAGCTTGGCAAGGGAGTTTTTGCAGAGGAGAGAGCTGCTGTCTCCTTCCTTCAGGGTGATAAGTCCTTGCGTCCACATTGTGGTTTGTGTGTCTCGGGCTCTTTTACACCCATGGTTGTAGCTGAGCCTCAAATCCACCCAGTGAAGTAGGTGGGTCTGCTGGTATTTTCCCTATTTTTCAGGTGAAAAGATCGAGGCCCAGAGGAGTTAAAGAAATTGACCAAAGCCACGGGGGTAGTATGTGAATGTAACTGCCGACACCTAGTTTCCAAATGTGTTTCTTTGTGTGTTTTGGGTTTTTCAAAAAGGTCGTATAAATGGACTGAGGACAAGAGGGGGCCTTGAGGAATACCAAGTAGAACATACTTATGGATTCAGGGAAATGGAGAATTCAAGGGGCATCAAAGCAGGTCGTACCTCCCATGGAGAAGGACAAACTCATCGACCTCATTTCCAAAGGAAAGTTCAGACCAATGGACACGTGGCAGTCTGAACAAATGCCTGAGGAAACCTTGGCGGGGACCCTGGCACAGAGGTCAGGGCTCCCTGCTCTGGCCTCCTTCTCCCTCAGGCCAACACCTCAGCACTGCCCACGTCTCCCATGCCCCAGTCACACAGAACCACAGCTGCTCCCTGAATCCTCCAGATTCTTCCACTTCCATGCCTTTGCACATATTCCTACTGAATCTTCAAGCTCAGATATCAGAGTCTTTAAAACCCCATAATGAGTTCATTGCTGAATTACATTGAAATGCCCTTATATCCCCCCAGCTATCTCCTCTACTGGACTATGAACTCATTGAAGGTAGGGGCTGTGGCTTTTTCTTCATTGAATCCCCAGTGTCTGCCAGAATGCCTGGCACTTATTAGGATCCTAACTGTTTATTAAATGAATGGTTCAATCATCATCATCATCTAATTTATATCAAAATCATCTAGTGAGCACCACCTTGAGCTGGTCATTATGTAGGCAATGGGGTATAAGACACCAGCCCCATACTCTGAGGCTCATGGAGACCTTTGAGAGATCAGAAAGGGTGTATGCACAATTTGATTGACAATAGGAATTCAAGTATGCTGAAAACTTGAGCTGTTCAAGGAAGCACCTGAGGAACCTGGAAGGAGAAGGGGTTGGAGATCATCCAAGACTATTCAGGGCCTCCTTCTAGGCTGGGTCTGTAGCAATTGCAAGATCAAAAGGGCACAGTCCCAGCTGTCGCAGAGCTGAGAGATACAAAGCCAACATAGATGAGGCAAATAGAAGAAAAATAAGGACTAAATGCTAAAGAACTGTCCATTTCCATTATAAAGTTCTTAGTGATGTGAGGGCTGGAGTAATCAGGAAGGCTTCATGGAGGAAGTGTCATGAGCTGGGGTTATGGAACTACATCATTTTTAGATACAGGAAGATTGACATCCCTGCCGTCAGGAACAACCATGGGCCTAGCACCCATAATAAATCAGTTTGGCTTAGAACAAGCAGCAAATAGCCCTACATCCATCCTCTACTCTAGGACAGGTTCCACGGGTAGAAAAGACATGACACTTTCCTTTGCACCAAGATACTGATTTTTTTAATATGGAGAATTTAAAAAAAAAAAAGAACTCCAGATGGATTTTAAACACAGTGGGGAACTGGGTGGTGTGATGGCAGATGGCTATTTCAGCTGCACATGGGTAAAAATAATTTCAACTCCCCAATACCCAGGACTGCTCTGAACTTGTGACAACCTCTTAAGGAAAAGCTGCAGTGTGTTGCTCAAAGCACAGGGCTGCAGCAGATGGGGTCTGGGGGGCTGGAGCTTACCAACGTGGAAATCGCCACAGCTATTAGAACAGCATCCAAACCACTTCAGGAGGCTGCCTCCTCCCCAGGCTTTGTCGGGGCTGGCCCTCACTTCTGGCCCAGGTCAAGGAAATGTCTCCAGCATTTCTTCCTATATGTTGAAAGAGAGGGGACACAAGATGAGTCTATGTGAGGGCTATGCATGGGGGCTGAGATGAAGACATGGGAGAGCAGAAAAGAAGCAGAAAGGCATAGTGGTGAGTGTGTGCTCATTGCAGGGAAGGTGGCTCCAGAGGAGAACAGGGAGGAAACTCTGGAAGTATGACCTTTGTGGGTGTCCAACAGCTGCAGCTATTACCAGGCTGCTTCACTGCTGCAGGCTGGACCCCCATTTACTGTCATCACCACTGCACCCCAGAGATTCAAGAGGAGATGCAAAGAGGAAACTCACTTTGTCCATCTGACTGGAGAGGGCCACATTCTGGAACACTGATCTTGGCCACACTTAGCAGTAGGAGCCACAAGAATGAACTGAGCTCAAGAGTGAGGGGTTCAGCCAGGCAGTCATCCACTGGCAGGTGCCATGAATCAGGCTTGCTAGAGGTCCAATCCAGGGAGCTGATGGTGCTGGGTGGGACAGGACCAGGACATGGGTCTACACCCCTAGGAGATCAGGTCCCAGAGGAGTTGACAGGAGCTATTGGCTAGTAAGTCTCTGGTCCAAGGTCCAAGAGATCAGAGATGCAGACAGGAGACCCTAAGGTGACTTCTGACCCTAGAGCAGAGGCAGGAACTCTTTGCCTTGTCTCGTTGGTCCTGGAGATTATGGATCAAGTTCGCTTGCTGATGTACACTGTGGCCTAGGTGATGACTATAGATGGGTAGCACACTAGGAGCATGTGTCCTAGAGGAGGGCAGAAGTCACACCAACACAATGAAAAGGCTAGGGACACACTGGGATGACAGGGGAAACTGGGTTCTGGAGAAGAATAGTTGTCTCACCTAACTTGGGGGGTGGCAGGGGTGAAGAGGGCATGGACACAGGTTTGCATACAGCGGTGATCCTTAGTGGCAGAACACAACAGGGAGGTCTCTGCAAATGCATTCAGGGGACCCCAGGGTCAGGACCAAACCAATGGGAAGCAGGTGACAGGATCTGCTATAGGATTGGCCTAGGGACTGGACTGGGGTTAGGGCAGAGTGTGGCTTTCTTCACACCTTACATCATTCAGGGCTAGCAGAGAAACAAGGACCAAGGATGCTTTTTCTTCATTGGTTGAGAAAGAGACCAAATGGCTACTGAGTTTGTGGGTGGTGGGCAAGGTGTGTGTCCAGTTTGTTCCTGCCTCCTCTTGTTCTCACCATTCCTTTTCTGTCATGTCCAGGTCGGACCTACCTTCCTCAGCTGGCCTCATCCAACCCACTCTGCCCCTCCTCATTTCTTCATTCTATCTGCATGGCAATTACATACAGTTTACCAAGTGTGTCTTCTCTCCCTGATTTCCCCTCACAGTCAGAATCAGCTGCCAACAGGAGGCACTATCTCCTGCCCCCAAATGGCAGCTTGTTAGAATGTTGGGGACAAAGGAGGCCATCAGGTGTTTGAAGAGAAAGGTGTTAGACTGTGGGATGTTGGGTGAGCTGCCTCCTAAGGCCAAGTCAGAAAGAGCTGAGCTGAGCTGCCCAACATGGGAGCTCAGGGCAAGGTGCAGAGGAGGTGGCTGGGGCACCCAGGCAGGCTCTGCAGGGGCAGGAGTTTGCATGGCCTGTGCACCTAGGAAAGCCTTTGGGCAGTGGGGGGAAAGGGAGTCTGTTCACTGATTTCCCCTGGGATTTTCTCAAGGACCTCTGGCATTGCCATTGAGTGTTACTGCATGGTGTTCCTATAAGGGTTTGAAGCTATTTTGTATCTCATGTCCCTTTTCATAATAGAATCAAACATTTAAATTTTGGGATTTTTCTAAACAGACCCTTTCCTTTTATAGATTTAGAACAAGGTCCAGAGATATGAAGTAATCTGTTAGTAGCAGATCAGCAATCAGGGCTAAGCCTATACTTCCAGTACAGGGCTCTCACCCACATAGGTTCTTTATCATCAGCCCAGTCAGAATTAACAGAGGAGGGGGACGGAGGAGAGGGGTGAAGCAAACTCTGCACCATTCAGTCAACGGGAAGGGCGAGGGCTAGTATCACCATATTATGGATAAGACTTGTTGAGCCTGAGTAATTGAGCTTGGTCCTCAGTCTCCCAGAGCCCTGGCACAAAGGGGAGAAGGATCCATGCATCTGGGCTCCTCCATCCTTTCTCCTTTCTTCCCTGACACTTGTATTATTCTCCCTTCCCCTTTCTTGGTCTCCCAGTGCCCCTGAATAAGAAATCAGAAGGTGTTAGGTGCTGTGGGGAGAAATAAACTAGGGAGGTGGATCAGGGGGTGGGGGTGGCTATGTCAAGGTGAGGCAGGAAGGCGACTCTGATGAAGCAGACATTTGGACAGCAACTTGGAAGGGGGAAGGTGCCAGTCATTTGAATACTCAGGGCAGGTGCATTATGGGCAAGTGCAAAAGAAGTGAGGCAGTAGCTTGCCCAGCATTTTTTTCAGGAACAGCAAGGGGTCTGGAGGCTGGGGAACTGGGGTGAACTGAGCAAAGGGGAGAATAATAGCAGATGAGGTCAGAGAGGCAAGGCCATGGCAATGGCTTGGCTTTGACTCAAGCAGGATGGCAGCCATCAGAGGGCTTATGTTTAGGAGGAACTAACATTCTCAAAGGACTACCCTGGTTGTCACATAGGGGCAAGGGCAGAAGGAGGGGGCTGTGTGAGCAGGCCATCATAAGAATTCAGGTGAGAGATGATGGCAACTGGGACCAGAGTGGCAGACTAGACCAGGCATTCCCCAACTTTCCAAGTCAGGGACCCCTTGTACACATTAAATAACCTCACACACTCCCCCCACCACGATTTTAGTAACTTTCCATTTTAGTAGCTTGGTCTTTGATCAGGCAAACACTAAATGTCCACATTTCTAAATGATTCCACCATCCTCACATCACAGCATTTACATACATTTGACAAAGAATTGCACATGTATACATGCACGCTGCATTGCTTATTTAGTCTGCAGACCGCATGTTGAGCAAGTAGGTGATTTCCAGACCATTGGATCTTTGTTCCTCTCACCTTTCCAGTTACACCAGCCAGTCTAAGCCCTGCTCCTCAAGCCTCTGATGGGAGGGGTCTGACAGCTCATGTGGGCCATAGAGCCAATGGGCAGTGATAATAGCTGTGCAGGGATTCATGACTGGGCATTGATCCATGGTTGGGATTCGAAAGAACTGAAAGGTAAAATATATGTTAATGTGGGCAGTATGTGGTCAGCCTTCAGTAGATTCTCAAAGGGTCCCTTACTAAATGGGAGAGGAGAGTAAGAGCCATTAGTTTAATGAGTTATTCTTCCCAGATACTACACATATATTTTAACTAAGACTTTCCATGCTTAACCCCAAACAGTGAGCTCTAGATGAGGGTGGGCAGATATTTCGAAACCATAAAGCTTCAATTCCCACCACACTGAAAGGGGCCACATTATGTATAAATAAAACATAGCAGTTTTGATTCCAGAAAGACAGCTTTCTCGCCTTCCTAAAGTTGGCCTTAGATCTCTGTATTATAGATGCTCCATAAAAATTTGTGGAATGAAAAAACGCCATGCAACGGTTCCTCTGAGAAACAACAGAAAGGCCAGGGAATGCTGTGCTGCAAGAGCTTTCACAAGGACCTCAGGTCTTGGCAGTAAAAATAAATAAATAAAAAATCCAAGGCTGTATGCCATCCTCTGATAAATTATGCTTGATTTGAAGGTCAAGAGCGTTACAATGCCCCACTTCATGGAGGCACAAGAAGGCTGAAGCTTGTGGTATGGTAGAAGAATTTGCAGGGTATAATTATGCACCCCTTCAATGTCCCCACTGCCTTCCATGTGATGTGAAACAATGTGTCACAGTCCCCTACAGTCAAAGCAGTAATTCACAAGAATCAGCAATTCCGCAGGGCAGGTAGGCCATATTTCAAAACGGGAAAGGGAGTTGGGGATTTTTGGGGGGAAATCAGCTGATCAATTTACAAAGATCCTGTTTCCCTGCCACTCTGTTGACCTTTCAGGCAAGACCTAATGCCAATTAGCTCAGTTATAAAGTCCA
>JAQZBX010108862.1:0-10515 GCA_029593785.1 Cabassous unicinctus
CCACTGCTAAAATGTTGTGCTTTTGACACCTTCAATTGCTGGCATTTTTGTGTCTAAATACCTTCCTTATAGATGGAGAGTATCACATGTGCTGGAAAACATTCCATTGCAATTTGTTCACATAGAAGTACTGAAGGCCATAATTTAGTGATTTCGTTACACTTTTAACAAAATTAAGAGAGGTCAGTAGCTCCTCCCCTAGATGCACATTAGAATTACCCGGGGGGGTGTTTGAAAAATTGCCATTTAATCAGGATGTGGGAAGTGGGGCCCAGGCAACAGAAACTTCTAAAAACTTCCTTTTAGGTGTTTTAAATTTGCAGTTAGAGATGAAAACACTGATCTAGGGTAATCTACAGCCCCTCCTTTATGATGTTTAAGAAAAGTGTATTGAAGATCTCTCTCCTCTGTTGAATTTCATTTTCAACTATAACACTAAGAAAAAAATACAAATTGAAAAGAGACAGCAACTATGAATGTGAAATTTACCATCGTGCTGTTTTGGTGTTTCATATATAGCCAATGAGGAAAAGGCCACATTTAGAACAAAACACTGAACTGATGTGACATTCATAGTGAGAACAATTTCTCCTCACCAGCCTGCAATAAGAGCAGATAGAAAATCAGAGGAAAACTGCTTGGCTCTGTTGAGATGATGGGACATGGCCCTGGTTACAAGAGTCCTTTCCTGGTTGGTGGCAAGTCATGTCCTATGTCAAAGAGAAAGGTTCTGCTCATGAAAACAATATAATTCTGGGAGATAAAAAAATAGTAGTATGAGCACACAAGGAGTTTGGGACCAATATTTCCACTCAATATCAAATGGCTATATTTAGAAATCTAGTATTGTTTCAATCAATTGCTTCCTCACTGATCCTAAGTTAAAAATGCCCCCACACTCTTCCATATATATGCCTCTGCCACATGGTTGGATTGACTAGAATGTCAAATCATATTCAGTGGTGGTATATGGTCCAATTCTATTCTGAGCTTTCCAAAGAGGTTTTTATTTTTTATTTTTGGACCATTATTGAAATAACAGCCAACTTGTTTTCATGGACAGACATAGCTAACTTATAGCAGGAAGCTGTAGGCTAATTTTACATCAACTACTAATCTGGTAATCGAGAACCTCACTCTGTATTTTCTCCTAGTGCTTCCTAGTTGCTGATCTTTAACAAGAAAAATGCAAAGTGGTGGTAGAAGTGTGGTTTTACTTCCTCCATATTCTCTTGCAGCTTCATTCAAGGCACTCAGTCCAGTAGTGGAGACAGGAAAATACTCAAATGATTGGATTATAAAATATTTTGTGAGACAGACAATTCTGTCCCATTTGCTCAGCTAGAATGGGCATATTTTCCTACATGGCCTTAGCAAATTCTCTTGACTCTAAGCATGCTACCAGGTTTCCTTTGGGAACCAACCCAAATTACTGGTAAATGATCATATCTTGCCCTCTATGTCCTCACCACTCCCCACATATACATACATTTGAAGGAGTCTCTGTACTCTGTGAGAGATCAAGTTATTCACCAGATTTTATGAGAAGAAAATTCGAAACTACTAAATGTTGACGTTTAAAAAAACCATGTAACATGTAGAGAGAAATTTGAGTTTCTGAATACTGAGGTTGGGAATTGTATTATCTCAGGTTTTATTATGAAGGTATTCTCTAGAATCTATTGATCAGAAAAAGACAAGAAGCCAAGATGAAAATAAGGTCAAAATACTTATTTTTAAGAGGAAATTCTCAGTTTCTTTCCTGGAAATCAGGGTAAATTATTCTCACAACATAAAAAGGAAAAGTTTTACTACAAACTTCCAATACCTGGATCTGGAAGAAAAATGGACAATCAAAATCAAAATAGTGATAATCCATCCAGTAAACGTGGAAACGGAGAGAAAATAATTTGTTTAATTCATTCTCCCCAAATTCTAAAGAGTAAAAACTCCAACCACAGGAAATTATGCAATTTATATTGTCCCCAAAATTTATACAATGGCAAGATTTTAAGATTTTACTATTGAAATCATATCAACAGGGTAAAAGAGGAACTTTGCTGTTAACAGGTTTAAGGGTAGATCTTTAGGAAAGTTAATAGTTTCTTGGCAATGCAAACAATCATCTCATTTCATTAGCTTGTAAGTTCTGAATTTTATCTATCATATTTTCTAAAATTAGAGAATAACATTACTGATGGAAATGTCATTTACATTTTTCATTCAAGTATTCAAATGGTGGTAGGGGGTATAAAAGGGATTTTCTAAATGTTTTGAAATATCCGTATTTCTATAATGTATAGAGTGCTAACATTTAAGAAGAAAGTGACCATCTGTTTGATTAAGACTGTACTCAAAAATAATTATTTAGAGGATTATTTAAGAAAAAGCCATCTGATCTTCAGGGTGCGATGCAACCCTGATTCACAAAGTTTTATCCATATGGGAATATTTGGCTGTGCGGAAGATGTCAATGTGCCAACTATCTCACACACACACACACACACACACACACATCCAGCTTTATCTGGAGTGTGACGTCCAGCTCCACACGTGAATAATAAGGATAATAAGGTGAAAGAAAAAAGCGATGACTCAGACCTTCTAGGATGGACAGCATATGCTTTCTTGTTCTTACAGTGTTAAATGTAGGTCTCCCTCTACCTGGGCTTAATTGGGTTAGAAAGGACAGAAAAAAAGTGGAGCACAATACACTGATAGAAATGCCATTAAATTTCTCACTCAAATCTGCAAATTGTCTTAATTGATGAAGTAGATAGAATTATATTAAAGCAAGGATTAGTCTTTCAGTTTGCTAAAAGCTTTCTAAAGCAATATACCGGAAATGGGTTTGACTTTTACAAGGGGGTTTATTAAGTTGCAAGCTTATAGTTCTGAGGCTGTGAAATTTCCATATCAAAGCCTCATCAGGCAATGCTTTCTCCCCAAAGACCAGCACGTGGAGGCATCTGCTAGTATCTCCCTTCTCTTCCAGGTTTCCTTGCTTCAGCTTCTGTCTTCCTCTCTCATTGGGTTCAGCAACTTGCTATCATGGCTTTCTCTCTGCTCCTGTGAATTTTTCTCTGTCAACTTCTGGAGCTTCTTTCTGTGTCTCTCTCCATATTCATCTCATTTATAAAGGACTCCAGTAAGAGGATTAATACCCACACTGGGTCACGAACTACTGAAGCAACCTATTCAAAAGTTACCACCTACAATAGGTTCACACTCATAGGAATGGATTAGCTCTAAGGACATGATTTTCTGGGGTCCACTCAGCTTCAAACTGTCACAATTAGTAATGTCTAGCATATATTAGACAATCTATACATTATTTTGTTCTCATTTGCTTGATCAAATTGACATGTACTCAATTCTGCTCCATTTTAGACAATAAACACATGACTTCCTTTAAGTAGTTTTAATATTAAATAAATCAGAAGTGGAGGGGGAATAAAATGAGTGCTTTCTTTTGTTTCAGTAATTCTTAAGGGGTGATGTTTGTATCCCTGGTGAATGTTGGAAAGCTTTTTATTTTAATATAGATTGGAAAAATATATAGCAGCCTTCCATATATAGTGCTGTAGTTTCCTTTCAAAAGAAATTAATATAACTAAAAATTATTCACTTTAAAGAAAAATATTGCTTTTATATAGTAGAGGTGATATACTACAATGGTAAAAATTGTGGCGGTGGTATGCAAAGTACTGAAGTTGGAAGCAAGCAAAAAAATGGTTCAATATAATAATCAAAATTTTAGTTGTGATTTGATCAAAATTTGCCAGATTGTAAGCAACTGAAGCACAGTTAGAAACAGTACGATCTTTAACAAACTGCTGAAATCTCCTTTGGATGTCTCTTTTAGCAATCCCACAGAGAACTTCTTTCCATAAAAATGATTTCACCATGACAGTCTCATCACAGGAAAAGAAATGTCAAGTATTTCTCCCTATGTCAAATCACCCCAGTGCTACTTCCTGAAAGGAACATTCTCTCAATTCAATAGCTGGCATTTTGTAGGAGACCAGCAGGCCACTGGCTTGGCTTGACACAGCTCATGCCATGGCACTCAAGGCCAACAGTCACTTTTCCAGAACTCTCATATGAGTAGAAGATGTCATAAAATGCCAGAGGATCATCCACACTAAAGTCATTGCATTGAGTTATAGACTCCTATGATTTCAAAAGAGGAGCGCTACCATGAATTGGAAGCTTGCCTCAACACCTGTTATCCTCATAAAGCATTTGAATACGTGATATACTTGCTACCTCTGAATTTTTCATTTTAAAGTGAATTATGGAAAGTCAAATCAATTTACCATATCTCAAAGAAACATGTGAATTCAGGGTCAGGGTCCAGATTTCTGCCACAGAATATTTCAAAAATACCAATGATCCTAAGAGCAGATTAAATTCCTTGTTATAACTAAGAGCTCTCCCGTACTAAAGTCTTGTGGGCTTCCCAAGAGCCTGTTTTAACAGAGAAGGGAAAAAGTTGAGACTAGATAGCATTGTCTGATAAAGGCTGCCAATCAAAGAGACACAAGTGGTCTTCTTTGGGGCTAGGGACTGAGAATGAGAATATTTTTAAACTTCCTCTACACATGCAGATAATTTAGGAAACTGTAGAAAAACTAAGAAAGAATATTTTAAGGAAAAACAGAATGTAATTGCATAGGAGAGAGAATTCAAATTTTTATTTGTTAATTAGAGAATGAAAATCAATACAATTGTATTTTTATAAAAGTATAAGGAGGAATAAATATATACAGATTACTCTTCAACAGCTGAGCCTGGAGAACATTGTGTCTTTAACTTCTGTGCTTTTGAAGTACTATATTTATCCTTTGGCAGGGGAACAAGAGTCCCAGTTGTCTACTGCCATGTACTTCTGGTTAACCTGGTAATCCTTATGTAGAAATTATGTAATGTGGAAACATTGCCTCTACTTTCCTTATGTAGAAATTAATTATGTAATGTGGAAACATTGCCTCTAATTAACCCCAGGTTGTAATTCCATTGGTCAACTATATCTCTTACCAAATTAAAATTGAATTTAATAGCTGCCTAAGTAATAACAATGCAGGTTTTAATTTTATCAAATAACAAGTAAAATAGATGATTACAATTCAGAGATCATTTAAAAAGAAACTTCAGTGTCAAAAATTGCTCTAGCAGTAGGACTAAGAATTTTTGAAGCAAGAAATGAATGCCTTATTTATCTGCTGCTCATGAACACTGGGTCAAGCTAGGTAAATAACAAATAGATATGAAAGGATCTGCTAGGGGCATTGGGGCACTCTGATCAATACATAAAAAATTCAGTGAACATTTTCTGTGTACTCATCAATTAGCATGAACCCTTATCAGAGATGGCAAACTTATTTTTAACTGGAGTGTCAATGCTGATTGGTTCAGAGTGGTTACCTGAAGAAAACTGTTGAAAAATTTTCTGAGACTGTACTGGGTATCAGTGAGAATGGACATATATTGGCAATGTCTCTTGTTATGGGAGTAGAGGAAATTATGGTTCATGCGCCATGAACTTTCAATCCTTGATTTGGCTTAGTCAATGATTGCAACAATAGCTACATATTAACCTGGAGAGCTTTGAAAAATACTAATGCCCAGTCTCTACCCCAAAGATTCTCATTTGAATGACGTAGATGAGCCCAGACTTCAACATTCTTGGAAAACTCCCCAGGTAATTAATGTGCAATGAGAGTAAAGAACCACTGCTATTGATAATACAGAATTCAGAAAATCTCACATCTCCTGGAATTAATTTCCTGGGTTGGGTTTTTTTTATATGGTTTTTCTATAGGGGTCCTAGAAACCACTGAGCAAATAACCATTTCTATGTACTTGGTAAATGATATCTAGCTCTTGTCAATATATTTGTCATTAAAAGTTCCTATAAAATACATACTAGTTAACAGACACTATATTTCCATGTGCCATCAATTCTTTTTTAAGTGAGAAAAAAGTCTGATTAGTGATTCATATTTTATGCATTTATTAACCTGATTCGTAAAACGAGTTATAATTCTAAATGATTATTTCAAAATGGCAGTAACACTGGAGTGCCTTTAAAGCAATCTATTTTTAAGGCACTCATGTAGCATTTACTCAATCTACTTCATTCTTCTTCTGCGCGTATCTCATATCCAAAATAGTTTCCAGATTGTGGTAGGAAATTTTGAAACAATTTTTAAAAAGTCTTTCTCACCTCATGTGAAAATTAAGTATGAAAACAGAAAAGGGAAAAGTCATTTCCAACCCCTCACCCCCTTGGAACGTCTTGCAGAAGATATTATGGAGAGTAAGGGAAACCATCCCTGTCTTCAAAACTGTCTACAGTTAGCATCTACTTTGTACAAACTTATCATGGACATTTTCCACCCTCAGAGCGACTCCTGGCACCTACTTTAAGACAAAACATAGTGAACACCTTCTCAATGCTCAATCCAGTGCTAGGTTCTGGGGTTAGAGAGATCAAAAAGACACAGTCGTGGCTTTTAATTAGTCATAATCTAGCCCTTAAACTAGCCTCAGCAAATGTCTATTCAGACAAAACCAAAGAAACCAAAACACCCTGGGTAGCTTTCCAGCATTGGTGTGTAATATGTATTGGGAGTTATTCGAAATTACTTGTGGAAATATAATCAGTTCAACTGTATTTTTCAGATTAAGAATATATAACAAAGATTTTAGATGGAAATTAATTGGGGAAAGAGGAAAGAACTTGAAAGATGGTGATGGACCTCCTCCAAATATAACCATCTAACAACTAAATTGTATGTATTTTATTACCACTTGACCTATAAAACTTATATTCACAGGAGGAGAGAACATAGGACTTGGTCTGTCATTTTGATGAGTCATTGTAACAAAATTTTTTAAAAAATTATTTTACCGATAATTATTCCTTAATGTATAGGTAAGGAAACTGAAACTAAGAGAAGTTGGGTGATTTACTAAGGTCGAGCAGTTAAGAAGCCTACATTATAAACTAAGTCATTTCTGAGGACGGTGTGTGGGGTTATACTACATACCACCTCAGTGGAGATACCCATGAAAGTTACAGCCCCTGCTTAAGCCTTATAACAAGTGCAGCCGTCAATACTTTTCACCCCATGACCCAATTCCTGCACGGTTTACATAAATAAAAAGCAATATTTATATTAATGATAAATTAGCAGGAAAAGAACTACTCATCTCCAAATTTCCATATGTTTGTGTGTTTTAGCTGAACTGTTATGTTTGCCTGAACATTATTACATGTTCTAATATCAGCGAAGGCAAGCAGTTATTAGCAGAAGTTGATTGACTGATAGCTTATGAGATGATGAACTTTCCTTCATGCTGAATTACTCATATTAAGTGGCCATTTATTCTAACACTCTGAATACCTACCATGTCAAAATGTATTAATACCATGAATCTTTTATTAGTATCTTCTTTGTTTTTACTGCGAAACCTCTGCTGATATTTTCGGAACCATTTATATAAGAAATGGGCTCTGGTCTTATAATTTCCCTAGAGACACAGATATAAAAATAGTATAGATCATGTTTGGATGTACACATACACTTGGATTTCATCTGTAGGGTTAAGTATTTACCAGTACAAGAGTTTATTTCCAGAATTCCTAATCATATAAGTATCAAACTGGAACGCTACATTGTGTGATTTCATTTGTGTAGAGTGCAAGTATAGATCCATTTATAGAGATGAAATTAGATTGGTGGTTGTGTAGGGCTGGGGAATGAATGCTAGGTAGGGGATGTGGAGTCTTTCTTTTTGGAGTAATGAAATTGTTCTGAAATTATTGAGGTGATGAATGTACAACACTGTGATTATGCTAAAGGTCAATGATTGTACACTTTGGATAGATCATATGGTATGTGAATATATCTCAGTAAAACTGTTTAATAAACAAATAAATAACTGTGCAAGAATAGCCAGAAATAGCAGCTAGATACACAGGGGAAACAGAGAGAGATTGAAAGGTGAAGAATTTTCTTGTTTGCTGTTTTTTATTATTATTATTATTGAAATAATGAAAATGCTCTAATAATGACTGAAGTGATGAATGCACAACTATGTGATTACACCAAATACCATTGATTGTATACTATAGATGAATTGTATGCTTTATTAATATGTTTCAATAAAATTGATTTGTTTAAAAAAACAGGAATGCTGTTACATAAACACCACTGCTATTAATCTATGCTCTTAAAAGAGATAGATAATACCAAAAGTATTCAAACTTTGAATGATATCAGTTGATTTACATCTTCAAAATCTGTAAACATGTGACTTCATCAGACAACAATAGACAATGAAAGCTTGTAGCAACCTCCCAACTAGTGTTCACTGAAGAAGCAAGTTCTGGGTCGGAAGGCAAACATACAAAGAAGAAATAATGCTGAAATTTAAAGGTACCAAGAGCCAAGCCAGACAAAGGTAAAGCAAAAGCAACAAGTGACAATACTTCAGATTTTCCTTCTCAGCTGGCGCGAAGAATCCTACAGTACATAGGGAGGGAAGAGGGGAGTTACTGACTTTGACACATTTATCTGTGAGAAAAAGCTCATAACCACAATTAACATTTTTGTCTTCATTCTAGTCCTGGAAAAGAGATTTTTTGAAGCATTAATTTAACTAAAATTGTTCATTTTAAAGGAAATACATAAATATTTAACACATTCTGAAACGCTCTCTAGAAACCATGGATGTTTTCTAATTCTTTGAAAATTCAAAATCCAATAGGGCAAAAATAGAAATCCTTTATCATCCACTTTATCATTCACATCAGAATGATCAATTTTGAAATCAACTTGGACTAAAAAATACTGTGTGACCTTATTTTCTTTTGTTTCATTAGCAATGAAATCTCATGCTATCTGGGCTTTCTTATCAGCAATAATGGATGATGTGTCTTCAAGAACCACAGAGTTTGGCAAATATCTGGCCCATTAATGTTTTAAAGGTGGTTAAAAATAACTATTGAATGAAAGGATACACAAAGGAATAATTAAATAAATGAATCTGAACCATTTTGATGAAGTGGATAGAATGATTTTAGTCATCAAATTTTATCCATATCAATGACTGAATAAGGCATATAAAACCTAAAATAAGATAATATAGCTTCTTTCTAGTTCAAAGTAACATGTTATTTTTATCTTTAAGGGGAAAATTTTTTTTTCAGAGTGAAAGATTAATGCATGTTTTCCCTCCATTTGTATTAATAGTACATTTGCTACTATACCAAATGCAATGTTTATATATTATATGCACAGACATATATATAGCACAGATGCTCACTCTAGAGGAAACACATGCTCACACACACACACACACATTGAAGTTGCCAGTTCAGAAGATCATGCTGGGCACACACAGTGCTGAACATACCATAAAGCTAAAATAAATTAGGCAGACCCTGAAAAGATGAGGAAATTTTGTTTCTTTCTCATTGCTTTCAGTTGCTTTTTGTGAAGATAGTGGTCTCTCTTGTTTCAATCAAACCAAGAAGTGTAATTGGATTAACAGTTTGAATAAACTATTCACAAAATCAAACAACTGAGTGAATGTTCCTAAATTATCTGTAACTGTGGAATTTTAAATAGAAACATCTGCAGGAAGGGAGGAAAGGAGGAAGGGAGGAAGGAGATAGATCAGGGAAGGTCAAGGAAGAAATATGACCATCAGTCATGTTTGTTGTTGTTGAAATTCTGTTTTGTTTTTTACTTACTATCAAGCAGATACGTGAAGAAAATTTGACATTGCAAATTTTAGGACAGAATCAATGCAGATTATTCAAGCTCACATAAGTGAGGGCCAATTATCAAATCTTTAAGCTGTTTATAAGGCTTATCAAATTCTAATCCCTTGCTATGACCTACCAGGTGCTACCTGAGCTGTCCTCAACTCTTTCTAGGACTTCATCTTATTCCATTCCCTCCCTTGGCTCAAATGCTTCAGATCCATGGGCCTTGCTGTTCCTCAAGCATTAATAGGGCCTACATTCATAGTTCATGCTACAAAGTGCATATGAATGGCTCCTTGTAATCATTTTTGTTCCATAAAGCTCACCTGAGAGATGTAAGATCCTTGAGAAAGATCCTGCTTTCCCTCCCCAATCACTCTCCCTGGCTCTGCTTCATGACTATATGACCTGGGCAGTTGTTCTTTGTTTAATGTTCTGCTATTGGCATATTGAAATTTTTAATAATTTCTTAATGAGGGGTCCTTCATTTTCATTTTTCGCTGTGTTCTCCAAATCACACAGTCAGTCCTGCCCATTCTACATAATGATCCTGTTTTGGTCTGTAGACCACTTTTAATTACCTGAAATTACTCACTTGTTGTTGTTTTTTGCCTCACTCTACTAAAATATAAGCTCCGTAAGAGCAGGGGTCTTGTAAAGCAGGCATAGAAAAATTATTTGTTAAATAAAAATAAGTATTAATTAAGAGAATTTTTCTTTAGTTTTTATATAGC
>JAQZBX010108863.1:0-10522 GCA_029593785.1 Cabassous unicinctus
ACATGGAAGTTTGTGTTCAAGGAATATGATGTGTGCAAGCTGCTCTCAAATGTTCAGAAGATAGATAGATGATAGGTAGATAGATAAATAGAAAGATAGATAGATAATAGAATGATATGGCAAAGGTGGCAAAATTGGTGGATCTGGGTATCTGGGAGATGAGTGTATGTTGGAATTTGTATTTTAATACAAATAATGGGGTTTGTATTATTTTTTGCAACGGTCCTGTAAGTTTGAAGTTATTTCAAAATTAAAAGTTAAAAATAAGTAAATAAAGGAAGGGAGATAAAACTTAGTGAGTAAGTTGCTGAGTAGACTTAAGTTGTAATTAAGGAAAACATAACTCTAAGTTCTAATTTTGGTTGACTTCCTCTCTTGCCCCAGGATCTTTGGCAGACTACTTTCATTTCTCTATTTTAACGATGCCCCCCTTTTAAAGGAATATGCCTCGTGGAATTATTTTAAGAGGTAAGTAGCAAGAGATTGAAAAGTACCTTTTCCTCTTAGTCAAAAGTGTACAGAAGAGAATTTCTACCATCTGGGCAAGTTTAATGACAGAAGTAATTTCTTTCTTTCTATAAACTAAAGACCAATAATTTAGTAAACGTTTATCAAGGATTCATTATATGCTACACGCTGTGGTAACTTCTGGGGTAACAAAAAAGAAAATTAAAGGTCTGAAAGTGAAAGTTGGATGATCATAGAAAAGCCACTAACCAGCCCCTTGAAACACTAGCACAAGCGTTCAAGTTGGAGCTTGCAAAGCTGTCTGGGAAGTCGGGTACTTCCAACTGCCAGAGTGAAACCACACGGCCTGGGATAGCTGTTGCTTAACAGGGTCTGCACTTGAAAAGAAGAACTGGACATGGAGCAGGGGAGAGCAAGAACAAACGGAAACTGGCGCCACCTGTGTCTATGTCTCAATATGGCGGAGAGCATGACAAGCTGGGATATGCTAGCCCCTCTGCCCCTTTCCCCTGTTGTGTCTAGCCATGATGATTAGACTAATGACTGCTGTTTCATTTCTGCCTTCCAAATCTCATGCAAGTTTCTCATTTTCCCAACTCTAGCACAAATTGTACAAGGAAAAGAATTCTGGGAAATGGAACCCAACTTAGCCAAGTTAACACCATACTATGAGGAGTTGGGTGAAGAAGTAGTGAAAGAATTCTCAGAAGGCCCACACATACCTGAGGGTGACAGAATCAATGCAAAGCTTCTGAACAAACAAGCTTGGTCAAGTCCCAAGATTTTTGCAATTCTTCAAAAGCTCCTCTGAGGACAAATATTGTATGATCTCACTTAAAAAAATAATTAGAATATACAAATCCATAGTCAGGAACTAGAATACAGGTTACCTGGGGCTGGTATGGGGTAGGGAATAAGCTAACACTTAATTGGTACAGAGTTTCTGTTAGGGATGATGGAAAGGTTTTGGTAATGAATGGTGGTGATGGTAGCACAACATTATGACTGTAATTAACACCACTGAGTTATGTATTTGAAAGTGGTTAAAATGGGAAATTTTAGGTTATATATATATATATAAGAATAAAAATGGGAAAAAACTCACATAGAACTGTACAATATAAAAAGTGAACCCTAAGCTAATCTACGGACTCTAGTTAATAATATAATTATAATAATACTGCTTCATCAGTTGTAACAAAGGTACCAAAGTAGTGCAAAGTGTTAAAAAGGAAAACTGGAGGAAGGGGGCATATAGGCATACTTTCTGCTTGATTTTTCTGTAACTCTACAACCACCTTAATAAACAAAAACTTCTCTGAATGGTCTTCTGTGTCAACACTAGAATTGTCCTACCCACAGCCAGCTGGCTGTGTAATGTGAAGGAAAAAATCAGTGGCAAATGTAATGTGGATACCCCAACACAGCTACGACAGGCACAGCAAGTAAGGGATGCTCACTTGGTTTTTACATCTCAGTGTGACACAAAAGCTATTAACAACCAACTTTAAAAATTAATGTTTTTATCAGGTTTGGATATATGAGGTATCAAATGCTCATTTATCTGTTCAAAAATTAATTAAGTGCTTATTATTTGCCATATTCAAGAGACCTAAAATATCTCTAATCTCTGCATGAACTAAATACACACTCTTCTCCCAATCTTTGCCTACCACAACTCAGATCTCCTCTTCCCCCATACCAGAATGCTCACACAATTTACAATCAACAGAATTCTGAGAAAAAAATTAAATAAAATTGAAAAAACCTGTGCCACGTGACAAAGTCACAAGCTCTGAGGTTTCACAGCCTTAGTCCAGAAGGATTTGCCATAACTCCTTAAGAGATTTGGTTAAAAATAGCAGAACTTCCAGGGAATGGGCTTAAACCAAAAGTGGATTTATAAGAATACTGGTTTACCTCATGGAACTCCAGGGCAGGAATGTAGCCAGCCCTCAGGCAGGCACTGAAACCAAGAAGTGGAAAGCCATGGACACTCCACTCTCCATCTCATTTCTGCTTCTCTCTGTGCATTTGCCCCTTTGCACTGCAAGCTAGATTTCTCTGTTTTTCAAAGCACAAATGGAATATGGCTGTGCCTCTTAAGTTTCGAATTATAGCTTAAAGTACATGGAGAACGATTGTCTCTCAGCTCTCATCCCAAATTTCTAGGAGAGTGAATTTAATTGATTAAACTTGGGTATGATGTCCTCCCCAGACCAATCAGCCTTTGTGGTGATGGAAACAGGGGCTTCGGTACAAAAATGACAACCTGGGGTCCACACCTGCAGATAGGGGGGATCATGAGCTTCGTGGGCATTTCCAAAGTTATCATGCTCTTATTTTCTTTACTTATGGAGGATATAAAGTTAACCTAATGCCAGTCTAGTGTACAGAGAGAGGATTTCCTAGGGAGACATCAAAAATCAAGCCTACTCTTCAGCTTCCTACAAAGGGTGACAGGGACAGCAGGAGCCAATGCAAAGTCAGAGACCAACAAATATGAGTATTGGGGGGAACTTTAATTAAGTCAGGATCAGTTAATAAAAGTATGCCCAAAGATGGAGTAGACATTATTGCCTTCTCAAAATCATTTCCCCTCTTCCTTGCTGTTATAGCTCTGGTCTTGTTCGGATTTCTACCCTCCTCCACCTGGCCTTGTGCTTCTGTATATGCTGACAACTTGCTAAGGCCCTGATCAAGGTGGTACAATTCCCTTAGACGGTGATTGATTTAGGCTTGGGCAGGTGACATATTATTGACAATGAGACAATAATATGCATGTACCTGGAACTGCTGCAGCCATCTTGTGACCTTGAGGAGCGTTAACCTAAGGAAAAAGACAGAGAAGAGGGAAAAGCTAGAAATCAGAAAGACCAGGGTCAGTGGTAATGACCTTTATCCATGAATTAACCATTTTGGGAGCCATCCCACATGGATTTCTAATATGAGATGAATTTTCTTATTGTTTAAGCCTCTTTGAGATGATTTTCATGCACTTGCTGCTGAAAGCATTCTACCTAAAACAGGAGAATGATGGGAAATAAGACTAAAAAAGCAAGCAGGTCAGTTCCCATACACAGAACCAGAAGTCAGTATGGAGTCAGACTCCTCTGCAGCAACCCTAGAAGCTAGATGGCAATAGAGTCTTTTCTCAAAATTATGAAGCAAAATATTTTTCAATATAGAATTTTATGCCCAACCAAATTATCATGAAAATATGAAAGTAGAATCGAATATCTTAATATTCACCAAGTCGCAAAAGATGTACTACCTTAGCTCTTTCTAGGAAGCTACTGGAGAATGTGCTTCACCAGAATGAGGGAATAAATCAAGAAAGAGGAAGACATGGGATCCAGGAAAAAACACCTCCATCATGAGAGCTGAAAGATGTACAGGAGGGTAACTGTGGAAAAGACTCTGAGGGCACTGAAATAAAAGGGCGGAGCACACAACTCCAGAAAATATTTTTTCAGGAAGATGAAATTGATAAATAACTGATACATGTGAAGATGATGAGAAGAGATTTGGAAGACTGCCAGAGAATTTGAGGAAATGGGGTAGTTAAGCAGGAAAGGAAAAGTAATTGCAATATACTACACAACTCAGCTTGGAATAGCATTTACATGATTATTGATCAGTGAAAAATTATAATGTAATTTTATTTTATTTATTTTGTTTTGTTTTTATGATATAATTTTAAAAGAAGGGCGTGTGGACAAGAAGGATGTGAAGTGTGTATGTGTGCATGTAGTGAAGAAGCACAAAATCTTTGGTAGCGGAAGTCCATAAATAATACCCAAAATGTTAAATTTGAGTGGCAAGATAAGTATTTAATTTAGAGATGTGGAGGAAAACACCAAAATAATCACCTAACAAGAGTGAAAATTGTACCCTCTAAGGAGATGGAAATTGTGATGAGGAAAGGATAGGAGATTGTTATATAACAATCTTTTAGAACTTTTTGTTTTTCTATGGGCATGTTTAACTGTGATAAAAATAAAAGCAACAAAAGGCAGGACACAAAAAGAAACAACCATTGCAAAAAGGAAAAAGGATTTCATTAAAGTACTTAGTTATGAATGTGAAAATAATATCCCAAAAGATAAGGAATGATCAGACATTATTGATTGTAACAGACTGTATGTCAGGAAGTCCTGGAATGCCATGCTAAGGAGTGCAAAATTTACGCTGGCAGGAATAGGATCTGAGGATTTTCAATGTGAGTGTTACGTAATCAGGTTTGTGCTTGGAAAAAAGAAATCACCCCTTGGCAGAGTAGAGAATGGTTTGGAGGAGGTGAAAAGTAGGGCAGGAAGACCAGACTGAAGGCATTACACAAATTAACCAAGTCGGAATGAGGGCTGGAACCAAGCAGTAGCTGTGAGGGAGCAGAGAAGCAGAACTGTGGGGAAATTGAGCAGGAAGGCTTGGTGACTCATTGGCTGAAAGCACTGTTGGAGGAAGGGAAGAGCTTTAGAAGACTCAGTGCTTCTGATTTGCTCAGTGGCGTCAATGGGGCCCTAATCCCATTGGCAGAGCATTAACATAGGAATTTCCCCAGCTCATTAGTTTTGGAGAATATAGTCAGATTGGCATAATTCCTCTCATCCCACACCCACTCTTGGGACTGTCCAAGACATAGGTCAGATCTATTACCACAAATTTTATTAACGGGCTTAATTAATATAAAAGTATTGCATATTAATTCTGTGGCTGATATATGGGACTGGGAAGTCCCTGGAACGCCACCAAGTTCCTGGCCTTTTAGGTTCAGATGAAGATTTTGGAACCTTTTCACAGGGTTGGGTTTATTTTGTTTTTTGTTTTTTGTTTTATTTTTGCTGCTGCAGCGTGTCTTCCTAGTATTCCCAGTGGGAACACTGAGAGCTCACAACATGCGAAGCATTTTACTTACATTATCCTTATAACATCTCATTTTATAAGTGAAGAGCCAAACCTCAGAAATGTTAAGGAACTTGCCCACTTACCACTTAACTGGTAAATCCAGAGCTGAGATTCAAACCCACTCCTGGTCTGAAGCCAAAGCTTGGTCTCTTAATCACTACAGGCCCCTGCCCTCTCACAGTAAACAGTTCCGCCTTCTGCCTTTCTGGAATTAATAAGTTTCTCAGTATTCACTGCCTGCCTTCATCTATATAGAATTTTTTTTTTAGATTTATTTATTTCTTTATTCCCCCTCCCCCCATCATTGCTTTTTGACTCATTGTCTGCTCTCTGTGGGTTCTTCTGTGTCTGCTTGTCTTCTCTTTAGGTGGCACCAGGAACTGATCCTGGGACCTTCTGGAATGGGAGAGAGGAGCTCAATCTCTTGTGCCACCTCAGCTCCCTGGTCCACTGTGTCTCTTATTGTCTCTCCTCTGTGTCTCTTTTCGTTGCGTCATCTGGCTGCGCCAGCTCGCCACACGAGCCAGCATTCTGCACAGGCCAGCTCTCTGCTTGGGCCAACTAGTCTTTCATCAGGAGGCCCCGGGAATCAAACCCTGGACCTCCTATATGGTAGATGGGAGCCCAATCGCTTGAGCCACATCCATTTCCCTATATAGATTTTTATGTACAGCAAAATTATCATTCAAGTAGGAAAGTAAAATAAGACTATTTTAATACACACAAGCCTAACTTGCTCTCAAAACCCACCAGCCACATGCCAGGCCTGTTCTGAGTTAATAAAGGATAATGCTGTTCCAGTCCTTTAAGTATCCCAATGAAGACTCATACCAAAAAAAGTAAGCTGTGTGTCAGACCAGCATCTATGGCTCCTCTATTTACTGCCTTCCCTACTCCCACTGTGTGTTACCTGGAACAGCTTTTGCTCTGGTTTCTTATCTTCCCAACTTCACTGCTAGCTCTGTGGAATTATCTTCTCTTTCTGGAAGCTGCTGAAATAGCTATAAGTCGAGAAAAAGAATTAAGATACTCTGGTATTCATTATCCCCAAAGTTCTGAGAAAAAAAATTCATTCTCTTAAAAACTAGTATTTTTGGGGAGTGGATATGCCTTAAGCAGTTAAGCTCCCACTTCCCACATGGGAGGTACTGGGTTCAGTCCCCAGTGCCTCCTAAAAACAAAAACAAACAAACAACAAGCAAACAAATGAAAAACCAACTCAGGGGAGCTGATATGCCTCAGTAGTTGAGTGCAGGCTTCCCACATATGAGGTCCTGGGTTCAATTCCTGGCCCTGGTACCTCAAAAAAAAAACAAACAAACAAACAAACAAAAAAACTAGTATTTTCATTAGCTTGATCAGAATGGATCCCTGAGAAGCACTAGGCCTAAACTTGTGCAGTTATCTATAAATAAAAGTGATTAAACCATTCTTAGACTGTTTTGGTATTAGTGCTAAAAAGCTATTTATCAATTCAAAATGAAATACATGTAGAAAGTGATAACTGGAAGAAGAATGATCAAAATGTTAAAAAAGTTATCTCTGGGTACATGGGATTTCAATTTTTAATTTTTCTTTATACTTTTACTTATTTGAATTTTTAAAATAATAGGCATATGTTATTTAAAAAACATTTTTAAGTCACTCAAACCACATCCAGGGATTTATCGTAACATTGCAATTTTGAAAGTTATTTTCATGCCTTTGTCTTAGGTCCATGAATATCTCCTAGCCCCTTAAAAAATGGTCCTAATGTCATAAAAAAATTATTCTTCGTCACATCACTTAACTTACTGATTTCATTAAGAAAAACAGCTTAACTATTTGAGATTCTCTAAAGTTAAATATAAAAATACAAATAACAGTTTCTGAAATATTATTACTTTGTTTTCTCTCTACTGTCTTTTCTATGTTTTGAGCCTTATTGAAGATAGGAATTTTAATGCTCAAATCGCCCCAGTTTGGTCAGTGGTAACCCATTCAATCTCGGTTCTAAGCCCTTTTGACATGCGTTATCATTCTTGAGTATATCCTTGGTTTTTGGCACAAGAAAATAGTCCAGGCTCAGCTTGTCCTCTCCATGGCCATGTCCTAGAACCAATAATTTCTCCAAGGAGCCTGACTCCTTCCAGTAGAGAGTGGTAATTAGAAATCAAGATCAGGGTAACAATTGTGCTTATTACTATTGAGATGTCACTATGCCCAAGTCCTTTCAGGGGACAGAGCTACATATATACATTTATAAAGTGTGGTACTTTGAATCACACATGTTTAAGTCCTAACTCCCAGTCCTGTGGGTAAGGACTCATTTCTGAATAGGCTTTTTGAAGATCCTGTTTCGGTGAGGCCAAATTGAATCAGGATGGGCCTTAATCCATAGGACTGGAGTCCTTACAAGCAGAGAAAATTTGGAAACAGTAAGTAAGCTAGGAGAAGCCAGAGAAGGAGCAAGAGATCACCAAATGATGGAGGCAAAGCTGTATCTACAAGCCAAGGAACTCCAAGGATTGCTGACAGTCCTGCATCAGAACACTACAGAATCTGGGAGAGGGCATAGCCTAGTAAGAACTTGATTTTGGATTCTAGCTTCCAAACTGTGAACCAGTATGGTTCTTGTTGTTCAAGTCAACCAGGCTATCCCAGTTCCAATCCACCAGCACAAGATTCATTCTAGTTTTCTTCTTTTCCATATGTATAATCTCTTCTCTGACAATGAGAAATCTGGCTCTCATTATCCTTGATTTATTAACTTATTAGATCAGACTTCCTGAATATAACCCTTCTTCCACCACCTCCACTGTCCTATCCTCCATGCACATACCTTCCTCACCTCACTTGGGCACTCAGTGCCAGGCCTCCCCTCTCCCTGTGTTAAAGCCCTCTCATGCCATGGGCTGTGATACCACGCACTGAGTTGCCCCCCCTGCATGAAGGCACTTCTTAGCCCACTCAGGTTCTGCCTCACCACACTGGGCTGCTCCTGTGTGTGGATGCCTTCTTCACCTTTTCTGGGCTCCAAAACCCCATGCAGGGCCATCTCCATGCACAGATGTCCTCCTTGCCACCCTTGGTTCTGACTCACCACATCAGGCCAATTCAAGTCTATTCATGTTCTCCCTTTCTTCTTGAAATATTTTTGCAATTTTGCTTTTTTCCCTAAGGTTTAATCTATTTCATTTAGGTTTTCAAATTTATTTATGTATTCTAGTATCCATAATACTGTTTTGCTAAGTTTTAATTTCTGTTAAGACAGTGGTTAATCTCCACTTTTTCATATTATTATTTATTTATTTACATTTGCTCTCTTTTTCTTGATCAATCTTGACAGAGTTTGCCTATCTTATCTAATACTTTCATTACTATTTTTTGCCTTTAAAAAGTTATGGTTTCTTTTACTTCTTCCCTTTATTTTTTTTATTTGATTTTATTTTATTTTTTTAGATTTATTTATTTTATTTATTTATCCCCCCCTTGCTGCTTGTGCTGCTGTGTCCATTTGCTGCAAGTCCTCTCTGTGTCTGCTCATCTCCCCCTTGCTGTGAGGTCTTGCTGCATCAGCCCATGGCACCGCACGAGCCGGCCTGCCCTCACAAGGAGGCGCTGGGAATCGAACCCGGGGCCTCTCATATGGTAAACGGGTGCTCTATCCATTGCGCCACACCCGCTTCCTGCTGTGAGGTTGCTGCATCAGCCCACCGCACCGCTCAGGCCAGCGTGCCCCCGCAAGGAGGCCTCGGGACAAGAACCCGGGCCTCCCATATGGTAAACGGGGGCTCTATCCACTGAGCCACACCCACTTCCCCCTTTATTTTTATTATTTCTTTCCTTCTTGTTTTTATTTTGTTTTGTTTTGGATATTTCTTTTATTCAAATATCTTAGCTAAATGTTTAACTCCTTTGTTTTGAAGCTATCTGGTTTCTCAAAAATGCATGTAAATTCTAACTTTTTCTTCTAAGGACTGTTTTAGCTATGACCCACAAGTTTTTACATGTAGTATTTTTATTATCATTTTTTTTAAAGATTTATTTTTATTTATTTATTTCTCCCCATCCCCTTGTTGTTTTGCACTGCTGTGTCTGTTCATCTTCCTTTCTTCTTTAGGAGGCACCAGGAAATGAACCCGGGACCTCCAATATGGGAGGGAAGCGCCTAATTGCTTGAGCCACCTCTGTTCCCTGCTTTGCTGTGTCTCTCATTATGCTTTTTCTTCTTGTGTCTCTTGTGTCATCTTGTTGTGTTACCTTGCCATGCCTGCCTGTCACACCAGCTTGCTGTCTTCTTTAGGAGGTATCAGGAACTGAACCAGGGACCTCCCATGTGGTAGGCAGGAGCTCAATCGCTTGAGCCATATCCACTTCCTTTATCATTTATTTTTAAGAATTAATTTAATTAATACTTTCTTTTCTAAAGTTAAGGTTAATTAGTAATATGTACCTTAATTTCCAAATACATAAAATTGTATATATCCTTTTGTAATTAAACTTTAATTTCATTTCAGTATACTTAAATGATGTAATCTATATGATATGATATCTTGGAGTGTATAGAAACTTTATTCATGGTCCAGTTCATGATCTATTTTGGAAATGTCCCATGTGTGCTGGAAAAAAAAAAAAAATTTTTTTTAAATAGAGAATTATCTTTGTATAGTTTATAGTATAAAGTTCTTTATATATCAACAAACTCAAATTTATTTTTATTTTTCAAATCTTTGATATTTCTATTTTTTTTTGTCTGCTTAATCTATCAGTTTCTGAGAAATGTATGTTAAATCTCCAACTACAGCTGTTGATTTATCTATTTCTCCCTACAGTTACGACAATTGTTAATTATTTTCAGGCTACATTATTACCTGCATATATGTTTGTGATAGTTCTATCTTCTTGTTCTATTATACTCTTTGCCATGGTTTTAGTTTCCTAGGCTGCTCCAAGCAGCTACTATGAAATGGATTGGCTTAAAAATGAGAATTTATTTTCTTACAGTTTGAGGCCAGGAAAATGTCCAAATCAAGGCATCATAAAGGCAATGCTTTCTTCCTGAAGACCAGCGGCTGGCAATCTTTGGATCCTCCACCACATGGCAAGGCACTCCCTTCTCTTCAGCTTTCCTTGATTTCAGCTTCTTGCTTGGTGACTTTCTCTC
>JAQZBX010108864.1:0-10515 GCA_029593785.1 Cabassous unicinctus
AGCAAAGATATAATTTTGTCAACTCTCATTATAAATACTTAAATCATTTACCAAATAATTCTAAAAACATACCTAGAGATTTAATTAGTCACACCTTCAATTTTTAAGTGTGAGATTCCATGCTGTCAAGAAGAGATAACTGTTATCACTGCCTTTTATTTATTCTGGGATACTAACAAGTAGCAGATGGAAGAAAAATAATGATTTCATTAAAGGAGGCAATAAGGGGAAGAAAGAAGAGGAAGTTCACTTTTATTTAAGCTTCAAAGGAAATTCCTTCAGAGCTCAGGAGTCCTGGGCTCTTGTCATGCTTCTGTGAACTCAGACAAGTCCCCAGCCCCAATCCCCTTCCCATCCAGGGCCTCCGTGTCCCTTCCTGCAAAATACAAAAGGAGAACTGGACCAGCTGGCTCAGGTCCCTTTCTGCTCTGACATATCAGGAAATGAGACTGTCTTACCCTTGCAAGCTCAGTGGCAGCCTCTCCAGTTGTCTGTTTTTAAAAAGACCACCACATTGCAACCCCTGCGTGGCAGGGCACTGACCTTTTCAGAAGGAAACACGGCCAGGCATTCTGCGTTCACCACTCCAACTCTCTCATCTGCCCTGCTCCTTCACTAATGAGAAACCAAGCTTTCTTCCGCCTCCTACTCGCCCACTCAGCTCAGTTCCCAGAGCCTGGGAGGGCAGCTACTAATTGTGGGGGTGAGTTTTCTCTCACCATCTACGTCTTACCACCCTGCAATTATAAAGCTTTGTCTTAAGCAGGCTCAAAGTTCTCCGTAGCTTCCTAGCACGTTGGGGCAGAGAAAAGCACACAAACATCCAGATTCACTTTACAGATGAGGAAATTGAGGCTCAAGGAAAACACCAGGCTTGCTCAAAGTAGCACCGCAAATGACAGAGCTGGGACTAGGGCCCCAGCCTCCCAACCCTCATCCTGTGTCTTTGTTTTTTTATCCTCCTCCAACAAGTCTGAATCAAATGTTTTATTGGACCTTATTTCTATTGGTAAGATGAGAAAATAGAGGAACTTCGAGCTTAAGATTTTATAATGGAAGGAAAAAAAGAAATGAAAATTAATGGACTCTGTGATTAGGTGATGAAAGGTGAGCACTGTTAGTGTTAGTTGACCTAGAATTTATCTTTGACAATGCCCACTGGCTTATGCTTGTTCTCTAAGCATTTAATACCTGGACAAACACTTTATGACCAGAACGTTTTCCAATTCCATCCACTAGAGCCTGTGTTTGGGTCTGTTTTTGTTCATTGATGCAGTCCAAATGTCTAGCACATAGTAGGAACTCAGCTGAGATTTGTAAAAGGGTTTTCTGGTTCACACAGAATTGTTATCAAAGCTTGTGTTGATAATTGTACGGGAGCAAAAAAAAAACAAAAACATTTAGTTGAAACCAAAAGACCTGACTTCTACCCCTTAATATGTTGCCCTATGGCCCGTAATTGGGCAAGGCATATCTTATCACGGATATTCAATTTCCTCAAAATAGGATTGAGTGCTACAAATTTCACAGGGTTCAAGGATTTATGCATTAAAGGATGATAAAAACCTCCAAGAGATGATAAAATGCAAATGTGAGATAGGGTACATCAAAGAGGATTTCTTAACCCAGGGATTGACTTCAGGGAAAATTTTAAACACCTGTGATTTTGTTAGAACCAGGTGGGTTCATTCATTTTCCCAACAAATGGGTCCTCAGCTTTCATCAAAGTCTCAAAGACATTCGTGATCTCCAAAATTTACGTGCCAGTGGTATAGAGTAAGTAATTCATAATGGCTGTTACAACTTACCCAAGCTCAGCCTGATGTTCTGGCTCCTCACCCACCTGGCTCCCAAACCCTGGTCCTCTCACCGGGGCTTCTGTGCCCCCTCTCACCACCTTGCTTCCTTGACTCCCAGTCTTCACAAACGGTGCCTGCTGATGATACCTCAGCCCTCTTAGCCTTCCTCTTGCCTTCTTCCATTCCCAACACCTGCCCTTGAGCCTCTGTACCATCCATATCTCTAGCTTCTTCTACAAGTTTCTCCCTTCTGTTCTGATGCTTACTACCCAAAACTGCAGCTGGCATCCATCTACGTTCTTACTGGTTTTAATATAGCATCTTCCTTTCTTCCCTGCCTGTCACTCTTCATCCCTTCCATTAACAAAGATTTATTGAGCACCTACCATGTACTATGCCATGCTTCATTAATGAGTGATTTAATGTATTCATTCAACAAATATCGTTTGAGTGCATATTATGTGTCAGCATTGCAGCATAAATCCTTCCTTCCCTCATGAAGCTTACACAGTAGAATCAGGGACAGAAAGATAAATGAGATCTACTTCCAGCCTTTCAATGTCTAAGGTTTAGGCAGCATTGATTTCCTAACTAAGATTCTTAGCCTTTATTTTATAGGCAATGGGGAGCCAATGAAATTTTTGAGCTGGAAAATGACATGTGCAATGTGATAATTTAGGAAGTTCAATCTGGTGACATCTGCAAGGTAGATTGGATGCAGGAAGTCTATTACTGTAATTGTCAAGGAGAAATGTAATTAGAGTCTAGGCTGGAATGTAGACTTTGGCAATAGAGAGGAAGTGAAGAGGAACTGAAGGCATTATGAAGAATCAGTGGGCTGGCGTGCAGAACAATGGAACAATGAACAAAAGATGACTCTAGCATCTTAAGACAACCTGCGGAACTTCCTATCCTCATCTCCTCCTGCTCCACTCCCTGTTTTCCCAACTTCTGGGTAGTTACATATTATGGCTTTTAATATTTCCTTGGCATATATTTTAATCTTCAACTTCCCTGTCTCACCCTGTGGCCTACACTGTCATTAGGGGACTTACGTGAAAAGACTGAACATTCATGGAGGAAATTGTAGGTTTGGTGTCACCCTGAAAAGATTGTTTCAAAGGTCTCCCCTCTACCCCAGTATCTAGTGACACACTCATTTCCTTTCACTCCCCTTCCCTAGTTGGATTTCAATGACTCCATAGGAAAAAAGAGAAAAGAATCAACAGGACACCCCTGTTGTGTCTGCTGCTGCACCAGGGCCAGTAATAACCTGCAGGAAGAGTGGCAAGGGCACCCAAGGAGAGCTGGCTAGCAGGGGCAGAGAGGAGGGCTGAGGGAGGCACCATCACCTGCCAGCTCCGCCTGCTGAGCGTCCGAGTGCAGCTGATAATTACCAGCATGCAACAAGAGGCCCAACCCTCCAAAAAGACTAGATTCTGGGAAAGTTTACAGCAATGCTTGAGGTCTCCTTGTCGATTCCTCCTCACTTCTCCACATGTGACTCTTCCAAAGGACTCCCATGTACTACATAAGCCATTTCTGGTAAGGACAGAAAACACAGTCTATTGTCATTATTCAGGAGTTATGTTCTATAAAGCGGTCATGGACACCAAATTAGTGAATTTTGGTCCCTGGCTTCCAGGGGAAGTATGGGGTTAGGTTCCTGCAAGCTTTTGGTCAAAGCATTTTCATCAACTGATCAATAAAAACACACCCTTGTTTGATGTGTGTTTCTGTTTAAAGACACCTCAGTTAAAATATATTAATATTGAACTCATAGCCAACAGCACTACAACTCACACCTGAACAAGGTTCTCCAGCACATGCATTTTCTCTGTAAGGCACACCCCAGCCTCCTGGGCTTAGGAACACTAGATATCACTTCAGCGCTACACTTGGAGGCCATTTTAAGCAGAGAAAATGCCAACAAACAGCATAAAAATGAAAAAAGAAACATAGCACTATCACAAAAAGGGCACTTGTTTACAGTACGGGAGCTGAAATAAGATCAGCCTCAGCTGGGAACGTGTGCATCAGGCAACTCAAATTCATTGCTGCTCTGCATATATCCTCAAACGACTGCAACATCACCACATGTATTGATTTGGGAGTTACAAATAAATTTTTAGCAAGTAAGCAAATTCACATATACAGAATCCATGAATAATGAGGATCGACTGTATCTGATTAGTCTCAGTAAAAGCTGATTAGACTCAGCCTTTAGGTTGTCCTGGGTGAGCCATAGACACTTAGGCATTCCAAAGTTGTCTCCCTCTCCTTCTCCACATTTCTCACGGAAATAAACCAGCATTTTAAAATAGGTTGTCTTTACCCACCAGTGCCAGGAATGCTGCTAGGAGCTAAGGGGTAGTGGAAAGGAAAAGTATTTCAGACACAGCTGCCTCTCCTCTCTGCCCTTTCAGTACTTCAGGCTCCCTCAGGGAATGAGGTTCCACCATGATCTCCAGTCAGTTTTCTGGGTCCTGAGAATCTGTCTGCCCTTGCTTGCTTCTGCCCCCAGGGGTCTCCTGCTCACCATACCCCTAACAGTGGGATGGTGCCGTTATGAGTGGACAAATAACAACAGCCACTTTGCAATTCTGCTTGAATCTCCATTTTCACCTTTGCTGGAACCGTCTGCCACCCGGCCCCTGTTGCTGGGATGGATTATAAGAAAAGCAGTCAGGTAAGAGCACCAAAGAAGGAGTTTGATTATATGAAGAGCAAATACAGGACCCCCTTAATGATATCTTCACAGTTAAAGCCACCCCGTCACTAAAGTGCTTTCCTAAGCATCATCTGATTTTCATTTCACAATAGTCCTACCCAGGATGAATCATTCACTCCTATTATGCAGTTGAGTGAAACAGGCCTGAGAGAAGTTGTATGATCGCTCAAAGTAATTGTCACAAGTGGGGCCCTCGCCCAAAGCTCTTGTTTCTCAGTCTGGTGCTTTCTCCACTCAACAAATTCCCTAGGGATATGGTGGCTTCAGAAAGGGAAACTTTACTGAGTTCATCACTCTAGGGCTCATTCTACACAGCCTACCCACGCAGCCCCCAGCCTCCACCAATGCCTCCCAGTCTGTCATTAGATAACGGTTGGGATGGGAAACACACACACACACACACACACACACACACACACACGATTGGTGAATGAGGCAGAATAAAGTTAAATATTTTCCTGTACGATTTAGACTATACCTGCTATGGAATTTCAGAGAAAAGGGAGAGGCAACTCACATTATATACCTTCTACCTGTCAGGCAGTCTTCTCAATGTTCTGATTTCATTTACCCACCACAGAATCTCTGAGATTCATAGTCATTCACTCCACAAATATCAACACTTGGTTGTCAACATTGCATAAAGTACTAACAGACAATTACAACAAAGTGCTATAAGTTTTATGACAGGTATTTACTAAAGGAACAGGCTCCCAAGAGTTAGGCTTGCATCATTTCATTATCCCATTTCACAGTGGAGAACATTGAGGCTCAGAGAGGTCAATTTATTCCCCCAGCATTAAAGACTGCATTATCTCTATGTGTACTGATGGAGAACAATCCACAGGACACATTGTTCATCTGGGAGTAGATTAGTGTGCATCATCTACTGCTATTTGCATGTGAAGAAAAAAAAATTTATTTCTTTTTATTTATTTACTTATTTATTTTTATTCTTGTAACAGCACAAAATGTCTTTGGAAGGAGATACAAGCTACTGGTAATCTATATTGAGTTTAAGGAGGAGCATGGAAATCAGAGAAGGAAGACTTAGGTTTCCCTGTACAACCATTTATAGTATTTGAATGTTGTTGCCTATGCATATGTATTATTTGAAAATAAAAACATAAAGCAATATCATTTATTGATTGAAATGATATTCAAACCCAAGTGTCAATGCACTTTAAGAATTATTTGTTGGAATAAGTATTTCTGTGGAAAATACTTATTAGACTGGGCTGTAGGAAAAAAAAAAGAGCAGGCACATTGCCTTTGGGATAAATGGATAATAACACAGAGTTGTGAATGACAGTGACAGTGGCATGTTTTGGAAGACCTGTGCTTCTACACAGGTGGCCCATAACAGGCTTCCAGGACAATAGGGCTAGATGGAAAGAAGGGGTCAGACTGTGCAGGTGCCTGAAGCTCGTGCCCCTGCTTTGAACTGGACTCAAGCTGTCACCAGGAAAATGTTATGTTTGGGAGCCACTTTCCTAAATGTTAGCGTTATTAGCAATTGTGTCAAATTGCCTTTTCCTAAAGGTCTCTTCATGGCTGCCAGAGCTTTAATGTTAATTGGACAGATTGTCTTTGGATTTGAAACGCAAACTGTGATTAATGAAACAACTGTTAACGAGTTTGGCCCGAGGTGGTTTCTCCACCTTTCTTTTCCGGCTGATACAGAATCCACAAAGTCCTGCCGTGCGTTTTGTTGTTGTTATTGTTGTTGTTTTTAATTTTTTTATTTTTTAAAAGATACTTGATTACATTAATGTTACACAGAAAATATAGGGGTTCCCGTATGCCCCACTTTCCACACTTCCCACAACTTGGGCCTGGCATGGGGAAATTGACAGCCTGATCTGAGGAGGATGGGGTTTTTGACCTGATCGCTATCTTCAAGATCTGTTCTGTCAACCTCCCTCATCTTATGGATGGGAAAATTGAGCCTCAAAAAGAGAATTATCTAAGGCAATCTAGGGAGTCAATGGTAGAGCAGAACTACAACCTAAGACCAGCATCTTATTCTGAAAGGATGTTCAACCCTGCTCTCCTCCTTCCTCTGCTGTTTCCAGCTTCTTTCCTTGCTTATCACAGGCAGTTTATAATCAGACTTGCCCCCATCACACCAATCACTTATGCTCCAAAACACGTCACAAATGCCTTCTCTTTCCTCCATCTTCCCTAATATAGGTTTTGTTTTGTTTTGTTTTTTGTTTTTTCACTTGTCACTGGTGGAAGTTTGGTGTCATAGATAGAAATATAGACTTCACCGTGGTGAAAAACAGAATTTGTAGCTCACCGCTACAACCTGCTAACTATATGATCTTGGGTGGTTTTGTCATCTTTAAAACTCTTTTTTTTTCCCAAAGATTTACCCATTTATTCACTTCTCCCCTCTCCCCCTTGTTGTTTTGTGCTCGCTGTCCGCTCTCCATGCGCTCCCTCTGCATCTGCTCATCCTCCCCCTAGGAGGCACCAGGAACAGACCCTGGGACTCTCCGGAATCCCAGAGGCCACCCAATTTCTTGCGCCACCCCAGCTCCCCGATTTGCTGCATCTCTCATTGTCTCCCTTCTGTGCCTCTCCCTGTTGCGTCATCTTGCTGTGCCAGCTCTCAGCGCAGGCCAGCTCCCCACGTGAGCCAGCCCACTCCACACCAGGAGGCCCCAGGAATCGAATCCCAGACCCCCCAAATGGCAGACAGGAGTCCAATCACTTGAGCCACACTCGCTTCCCAAAACTGTCTTTATACTTATCTCATGGGGTTTTGTGAGAATCAGGTACATAATACAGGTAAAGAATTCAGCACAAAGTCTCAGTGACGGTATGAGTGCTCACTTCATAATTCTTACATATTTTAAACAGGTTTCTGACTCTGGATTTGCCCTCTCCCCTAAATTCATCTTTATAAAGCTGCCCGCATATACCATATAAGGTTTGCCTTGCTATGTGATTTTTAGTTCTGGCATATTTGCTCTGAATCAATACAAACCCCTCCTCTTCTATGAACTCCTAGAAATTCACTTTTAACACAAATAAATTAAAGACAAAGCTAAGCTCCAAAGGGGAAAGACAGATAAAATTTAAAAGGAGATGCTTAAATTTCAGAAACAAAGAAGCAACAATAAATACTCAAGGGAACACCAATGAGAACAGCAGTAATGTTGGGCCCAGACTTTTGCCAATTGTTAAAAATGTTAAAATGTTAAAATGTTTTAACATTTTTCCTGGGGTAAAAAAAAAAAATGTAGCTTTGGTCCTATATGGGGCAAAAATAATCATTAGAACTGAGATCCTTGCATAAATCTGTGACCCATAAAGAGCATTACCCCTGTTAAGGATAACTAAAAATATTGCAACCAGTAGTCTAGTAAGTTACAAAAATGTTTGTCTCTTGTCAGAGAGCCAGGTAGAAAAAATAAAATAAAATGTTCAATGAAAAATAAAGATAATTCAATCTTGTTCCATATTACATCCATTCTCAGGAGTGACGTCTGAATTTACACCACCCTCATAATGCTAATACATTAAAGGTGGCGGGACGGGGACCTTCTGAAGCAGAGCCCCGTAGTGCATCTATCTGCTCCCTATCAATCACCCCTCTCGGCAGGCTGCTCCCCTCTGTCTGTGATTTCAGTCTACCACACATGCTATTTTGTTCAGGCCTTTTGCAGCACAGATGGGTAAGGAGAAGATTAGACACAACAGAAGAGAGCATCAGTGAAATAAAGAGAGATCTGAGGATATTGCTCAGAATGCAACATAGTGGAAAATATGAGGGAAAAAGAAATTACCAGATAGATAAGACAAAATGAGAAGATTCAACATAATTTCTAGAAGAAAGTAGAAAAAATGGTGAAGAAAAAGTATTTGAAAGAGAATTGGTGAAATTATCTAGAATTGAGGAAAAACATGACTCATTAAATAAACAGATGTCATTCTAGATTTATAACATAGGAATTATACATAGATACCCATTTTATTTCCCTCCTGCAAACATAAAAATGATCCTTTCTTTTGGGGGTCTCTGGCTTTGAGTTGAAAGGAGTATGTAGTCTAGGCTATGTTTATAAATTAAATATTACTTTCTGTTTCTCAAATCCTATACCAATACCTATAATGGACTCTTACTATATATTTTGCATTGCCTATGACATCAGACACAATTTCTCCCATTTGTCCTTCAGGCAGAAAATTCAGAAATGTATTCTATACTGCTCTGTAGGCATTATCAAGGAGACTAAACTCCAGTTGTCTACAGCAGTAACCAACTTGATAATCCATCCTCATATTGGCTCTGTCTCCATTCTTATTTCATTCTCATCAGCCTCTCACTCTAGGAGTCTCTGACTAAATAAACACTATGTCTGCCATCCTTGGTTCCAGTCTCTACTTTTAGGGAGAATACATGTGTAGACACTTAGTACATGAAGTGATTCTAGAAATCAGACTCTCAGGATGGGGTTTTGGACCTAAACCAGTCTTATCAACCGTACGTCAATAAGAACCCCATTACTAGTGGTGGTTGAAATGGGATACATGCAGTAGCATCATAATTACAAAGAATTTCACCTGAGGTGCATTGGAATGAGATGCCGGTAGAAAGAAAACACTAGATTATGCATTATCTATCACACTTGAAGTGACATAGGGCAATGAAAACTCCAAGGAATGTGGATTGGTTGGACTTTAGTAACTGCTCTGGAAGCCTTGAAAAAAGAAAATATCATGCTGATATCAACCAACTCTCAATTCAGTACACACTGTGAAACCAGATGGTCTTCATTGGCAGCACAGGAGGCACTAATCTTCTGCAGCCACAGGGCAGACAATACTGGAAATCAGATTAGGGTTTAATTATAAAGGTAGCAGAACTGCAAAAAAGACTAACTGCTCAGACTTGAAAGGTTTGCCTCCAGACAAATTACTAAAATCAGGTCACAGTATAGCCAGAGCAGATTCTTCTCTTGAAGATATTAACAAAGCACACTAAAAGAATGGCAGAACCAACTAATATAAATTTCCAAGGGTTGGGAAATATGCAGAAAAGGATCACTGGATTATTGGGCCTGTAATGTGGAATAGAAAGCTGGATAGAGATAATTTATTGCCATGAGAGTCTCCCCTGTGAATTGGACTTTTATGATACAGTATATGGTCTCTTTTGGTCAATGTTACATACGCATTTTAAAATAATGTATATTCTGTGATTATCAATTAAGCCAAACTTGTTGATAGTGTTGCTCAAATATTCTTTAGCTTACTGATTTTCTTGTTCAGTTTTTCTGTCAAATACTCGGAAAGGGATGTTAAAATCTCCAATTGCAATTGTGGATTTGTCTATTTCTCCCTACAAATTTGTCAGTGTATTTTGAAGCTCCATTATCAGGGAGATACACATTTATGTCATTCCATCTTCTTTAAGAATTCAATCATTTATTATTATGAAATACCCCTCTTTATCTCTGGTGATACTCTTTGTCTTGAAGCCTACTTTGTTTGATATTAATATAGCAACACAAGTTTTCCTTGGTTTAGAGATTTTATAGCAGATCTTTTTCCATCCTTTTACTTCAAACTTTTCTGTATCTTAATAAAGTGTGTCTCTTAAAGAGTATATGCTTGGAACACTTTTTTATCCAGTCTGAAAATCTCTCCATTTTAATCAAAGTGTTTAGTTGATTTACATTTAGTGTAATTGTTAATATGATTGAATTTAATACTACCACCTTGTTATTTGTTTCCTATTTATACCCTCCATTCTTCTTTGGGATAAATTAAGTACTGTTAGTATTCCCTTCAATCTCTCTATCATTTCTTTTTTAAATCTGTACTTCTTTATTTAAGTATTTATGTATTACTCGTTGCTCAAAGGTTTACAATATGTATCATTAACTTTTCACACTATATGTTGAATTAATACTATACCATCCCATGTACATTGTAAGAGCTTGACCACAGCATAATTCCATTTATACTCCC
>JAQZBX010108865.1:0-10515 GCA_029593785.1 Cabassous unicinctus
GGGGGGGAGTTCTTTGGCTTTTGGTTAACCCATCCCCCAAGCTAAAAATAACTGGAAAATGTGGATGAGACTATTCTAGGTAAAAATCTGGAAGTCATTCATGGAGATATTAACCAGCCTTTATTACACACAAAAGTGCATACCCAAAGGAATACAAGGGCCGTGGCCCTTTCTGTCCCCCCCCTCCCACCCCACCCCCCATCAACTCCAGGCTGGGGGAACCTTGTCCCTGCAGGTAGAGAGACTCTCCGTTTTTTTGAATTGGCTGCAGGTCTTTGGAGCGGCTGGTGGGAGAGCAGGAGAATAGGACTGCGGCAGCGTTAACCAGCTTTAACCTCAGGAAATGAAAAACTGAGACCAGAGTCCTGTCACAAATGAATCAGGGATCCAAGGGCCTGGAGCAGCCCGGGTCCTGCGCTGAGTTCCAACGGACTGGTGTGCGCGTTTGAAACAAAGTTGAACACTTGTCTCTCCCACCCAGACTCATAGAACCCGAAAGTCTCTTCCAGCCCAGCCCACCTGGCTAAGCCCAAACTGGAGCCCTAGTTGGCTCCCACCGCCCCAGCCAACCCGGCTCTGCTTTAAACGCAGGCCGCGGGGCGTCTATTCCTCGGGGTGACAAACGAGTCCGGTTGCTCTCGGTGACATCGGATTACATTGCACCAGCCTAGGGTTCCATGACCCGACATAACCCCATATTTGGTCCTAAAAATGTAAAGAAATATGGCCTTTTAAAAAGTGCCTGAGAGAAGGCTAGCAGGCTCAAGGGGTTGCCCCAAGCGCCGCACGCGCCTATGCTGGGGCGGCCGAGAACGGAATTCGCTAGCCCCAGCTCTCTGCTGATAGAAGTTCGAGACCGCATTTAACTTGGTACACAGATGAGTTTGTCAAAGCCAGATATTTTTCCTTCTGCTTCTTCATTTCTTTCTTTTTTTTTAAGGCCACTTAAGTGTCCCCTCCGCGCCAGCGGGCGCCTTCAGTCAGAGTTCGGTGAAAGAACTGGATTCTGCAATGTTTTAAAAACACAGGCCTTCTTTTGGGCTGCTATACCTAGAATTTTTCTTAGGCATAATGGTTTGGTTTCGTTGCTGCTTATTTTCCTCCTGTCCATCTCTCCTTTCCTCTTTGTCTCAGGGCTTGTCTGCAGCTTCTGTCTTTCCCTCTTCCTCTTCCTTAGAATCTTCTCACTTTTACATTCCCCACCCTGACCCTGACCCTTGCTCTAGCCCGGTGGTAAACTCCACCCTAAGACCGGGTGTCCAGGGGCAGGGACTCCTGAACCAGCCCAGTGCCCACAGCCCAAGGAAGAGCAATCTTGGAAGTGTCCTACTGGATACCCGGGACTCACGGCTAGTGCTTCAGGGCTTCTTCTGGGCACCGTCTGAGTCGTTATATATTTATATAAAATAAATGAACATAATTTCTCCCTTTGTTTAATTCACACACCCCTTATGAGGTTAGCCAAATAGCTCTTTTCTAATGCCTTGAATGGTTATATGTTTAGCATAAAAGCATCCCAGATATTTAACAACACCTCAGAAAAGGTTGTTAAGGAACCATAAACAACCCAAATGCAAAAAAAAAAACAAAACTACCTCACTGTGATGGAAAGGAAGACCTTATCCCCACAGACAAATGAACCTAGAATTTTATTAAGCAGATAGCGGGTTTAGGACTTGTCCAATTAAACAGGTTGCTATTTTCTATTTTTGCCTTTTTTCTTTCTAAAATCTCCCAGGCTTTTAGTAATTTGCCCTTGACTAGTTTGCAACTAGTCCACTGAATAAAATAAAATAAAAAAAAGAAGGTGCCTTTATTAATTACTTTTTTCCATTATCTTACAGCAAGATGTGGGGAAGGATTTTTTAAAATACACAGAATTGCATTTTCTTCTTGAAAACTGTGATTGCTGTGATGAAATATCAAGGAAAATCTGGTACAAACTTTCTCCTTCTAATTTAATCATTAGAAATCTCATTTTCGTTTCTATTAGGGGAGGGCGTGTGTTGAAATGGAAAATGGTCATTGGTACACTAGTATGTAAATATATCTCAACTTAGGACACAGTAAAGACAGAAGAATGGTTTTCATCTCCCCAAGAGTCCTGGTGCAGCAGGAGAAATATTTGATTAAAGGATGACTCATTCAGGGAAAAAGATAACATAAATTTCCCCCATACATATGTATTTTATTAATAAAGGAAAGACATAAAATTTTAGGCAAGATGTGGCCACACTCAAAGCTCCCTTTTTGTCCAGATTTCTCCTGGGTGGACCCTCAAGTTTTCTCTAGATTGTTATTGAAACAACACAAGTTCAGACTCACTGGCCCTTCTACCCTTAGACATTGAGAGGATTCCTTTACATATAAATTTAAATTTTATCCTTAAAATCCTATGTTAGGGTTGGAATGATAAAATGTGGAGAGTTTACTTTAAAATACTCCAGAAAAAAATTTTTCTCCCAATAAAACATGGAAGACAAAGTAATACTGGCTAAAGCTAGGAATTGGTTATATGGAGGTTCCATAATAAAATGATTTTTTAAAAATGTTTGTGTTAAAGGTGGGTTGAAAAATTATCCCTGCCAGGGACTCAAATAAAAACATGGTTCCTTGGGCTGCACCTGGAGTTACCCATTTAATCTTTGGTTTCCAGGAACGGAAAATGACCTCGCTTTCTTTTCATTTCTCCAGAATCAGCCGGCCATCCTGATGCTTTCTTTCCGGCAGGCTGCCTTTCCCAACCCATAAACTGAGCATCCAAAACCGAGGTTGGGGGCTGATTAATGGAGCTTCCGTACTCAGCTCTCCCGACCAGTGTAAATACCCATAAAAACTAATATCAAAAGTTTTTATTGAGCCGCTTCGTTTCCCTGAGCCTTGGGCCGAGCCCGGCTGAAGCCGCAGGACAAAGGAGTCGCTACTGCTCCGTGAGCTGCGTCGGGCGCTCCAGACCGGCTCAGCGCGCGTCCCCAGAGCCAGCGCCAGGCTCTCAAGAGGATACCCAAACCAGGTAAATGGCAGCTGAGGGCTTGCCTTCCACTGGGGGCAGAGGATTTACAAAGCCGCGAGGAGGGAAAAGGTGAGTGATGGGAAAAGTCAGAATCGGTTAAAGAGAGAGGGTCAGCCACCACGAAGTAAGTATATCACCAGGCTGATTCCACAAAGGTGAAATTTTTTTTCCTCAGGGTTTGGTATGATGCTTGTATTTCACCCACATGATATTTTATGTCCACATTCAGAGTGTGTGTTCAATGTGTGAATGTGTGTGCATATAAGGCATGCACGTCGTTATGATTACAGCATATAACATGCCTGTAAAAGTCCTGATCACACCTCGGTGTGTACTTGAAGGGGTCCTGAGTTCCCCTTCCTCCTAGCTGCGCTGTTGAATTTCCTTCCCTCCGTTGTATGTGCATTTAGAATTCACAACCCAGGTCAGGAACAAGTGAGTCCTTGTGGTTCTGGGGAGAGATGGACTCACGCAGGCCAAGGCCGGCCGACCTCCAGCCCCTGTCTCTCGGCGAGAAGTAAAGCCTGGGAGCGGCGGGGCCAGGCTTATATGCAAACCCCCTATTTTCTTCAAAAGATAGAATGTCTTCGGTACAATTGTTGACATAATGAATCCACAGCTCCAGCGCTGGTTTCCTGTTTTGTTGCCGGCGTGAGCATCAAGCTAGGCTGGGGTGGGGGCCGGCGGCTAGGACTCAGTTTGGGCAGGGGCAAGGACAGGCAGCATCGGGGCCAGAGATCTCTCTCCCTTTTGACGTCGGCAGCAGCCCGGAATCCCTCCAGCTGTCGCGCGCTCTCGCAGAGTCCTGGCCGAGCAATGGCGAGCTCACGCCCTGGGTGGCGTGGGCCGCGCAGTCCCGCGGGCAGTACCCTCCCGGCGGGGTCGCATAGGGCGAGAAGGCGTTTCCCCTCTTCCGGCTGAGCTCTTCTCCGAGTTCCCTTCGCTTCTAACGCACACTCCCGGCCTTTAGGCGACGGCTGAGTTTCCAGCTCCGGCCAAAAGCAGAGCCCGTGCGGCACCGTCGGGGCAGGAAAGCTCCCCCAGACCCCTGGGCTTCGGAATCGCTTAGAGCTCCTGGAGCCGCAGCGCAGCCGTGTCTCCGCCGCCGGCCAGGAGCGCGGCTCTCGCTCCTAAACTGCCACAACCCTGGGGAGCCCGGGGCGCCGCTGACCGGTTGGGTGCTAGTGATGGGGGTCTGCTCCTCATGGGAGCCTGGCGACCTTGGGCTAAGCGCCCAAGAGTAGCGCGGGGTGGTGGCGGTGCACTCCCCTTTCCCTGTTCAGGGACTCTCCGGGGGAAACAATGCAGAGCACTGCAGGGCACCGCTCGGGCTGGGGCCCTTTCTATGGTACTGCGCACTGTGGCCTTGAAGACCCAGCGCGGGAAGGAATCCGGCAGGAAGGCAGCCGGAGAGCTGCTTCTTCGAAACCTCACCCTCCTCAAAATCCACAGGATGAGGGGATCTTAAAGGCAAGGAGTTGCATGGTCTTTCTGGATCTTGCACTTCCTCCCACTCTCAGTCACCTTAGCACTTGGTCACCACAGGGCCCAACGACTTCTCAAAACTACCCCCACAGCCTAGGCCCTTTTGCTGCCTCTTTGTATCAGATACCCAAATACCTACAAGGGCAGACGAGCAACTGACTGGGGATGCGCCATTTGCCTGTCCACCAGCAAGCTTCAGGATTTCAGGTTTCAGGACCTACCTTTTCTTCTTAAGAAAGAGGGTGCACCTTCAGGCCCCTGCAGGGATGGGGATGGGGTGCTGGCGAAGTCGTTAGCACAAGGGGCAGTCCCCCACATGCCTGGTTCCCAGATGGTCGGGTGGAGTGTGGATTTGGAAGTTCTACCCTGTTTGGGATCTGTTTTCCCTTCTCTCTTTCTCCCTCCTTCCTGGCCTGCCTCAGCCCCTCAATGGGGTTTTTCTCTGGATCTTTCTCTCTTTACCATTATCTCTGCGTGCCCCAGCCTGCCTGTAGTGGGAGGGAGAGGGTTAAGATAGTCTGCAAATGTGGCTCGTAAAGCTGCTTGGATACATTAGAAACACATGAATATCCTGAAATACAAAGTGTCTTTAAAATCAACCCAGGAATGTTTATCCTAATGCTGGATGGATGCAGAGAAAAAGTGCCAGGGAGCAGTGCTGACAGCCTCCTGTGAGTTAAAGTGAGAGAAGGTAAATTTCATTTGCTAATGAAAATCAAACTCGATTAAAACCTGGTTTCCCTTTGTCCTTTTCCACTCCAACCCTGGAAGCCGAGGGCCCCATGATCAGACAGGCAGCGAGTCCCCCATCCCAGAAAAACTCAGTTGGGGCTTTTTCTCAGACGCAGCTAAGTCCCCCAGGAGTGCCGGTGCCCACCCCAGAGGTAAGAGGCCTTACCTGCCAAAGGAGTTTTGGAGCAAGAAGTCTCCAGCAGCTCCCGGAACAAAGGCTGTGCCACACGGCCACCGCCCTACTGTTCTGCCTGCTCAGGGCTCCTCCAGGAAAATCCAGGAGTGCCCGGAACGTAGCTGCCCCCGCCCCCACCCCTGTCGCCTTCTTGCTTTCTGGGTTCTCTTGCTCCAGGGGCCATTGCTGCCTGACTTCCCCAGCCTGGTCGGCAGGGATCTAAAGATAAAACTGTCATCGCCTGGGTTCAAGTTGATTGTGCTCCCTGCAATCCCTGGCAGACAAAAAAGCAGAGGAACAGCTTGGAGGGTCAGGTCCTACTGGACAGGCAAGCGAATCTTGACTTTGCCTTTGGGGAGGAAGAAAGAGCACCCGGAGGGTCTGTGCGTGCTTCCCAGAGCACACTCCAGTCTCCATTGCCCTCCAACCTTTCTCTCTCCATAGCAAGCTGCTTTGGTGGCTGGCTGGCTAGCTGGCTAATATTGGGAACCATTAACAAATCTCTTATCTCCCTCGGCAAAGAAAAGGCAGAGAGAAAGAGAGAGAGATTCTTCTTGCTTCAAAGTGGGTAGAAATTCTAGAAACTCAGTCCCATAATTAATCAAATTTTATAAACCATTCCCGCTGGTTCGTGGCTACAATGTAATATCTAACAGGACCTGCAGGTATTTAAATACAGTGAAGGCAAACCAGGACACCACTGACGTGCCTGGTAGAAAAATCACTTTGTATATATCGAGATACAAGACAAGAAGGAAACAAGGAGGCCGTCTCCCTCCAAGTAACCATGTCTCCAGAGTTAAAATATATATATATGTGGAAAGATGTGGGGAACTAAGACAATATCCAGAAAATTCGATCACTAAAGATCCACCACAAAGCTCAATAATTTAAGTCTTAAGCCCTTCCCTGACAGGACACCAAGTTTAGGGAGCAAACCCTAATTTGAAATCCAACCCAAAGCCTTCCCCCAGCGCCATCTCTCCCAGACAAACCTGCTTGTGGCTCCTCAGTGGACAAGATGAAATCTTGACTTACCATTTTTGATGAGAAGGGACCCAGCCGACCTTGGCAGGCTGTGGACTTGGGGCCCTTCCTCTGCGTGCAGAGCTCCGGTCTCTGGCGAAGTGGGGAGGGGGAGGGAGGAATGCGGAGCTGGCCTTGGCCACCGTGTGCAAGGGCAGCTGTGCCCTGGCTGGAGGTGAACTGGCAAGGGCGCCGGCTGGTGGGGGTTCCTCAAGCTGTGTTTTCATTTTTCCGGCGCTGGCTGGAAAAACAGAAGAGGCTGGAAGCCCGGGCGGAGAGCAGGGCGGAGGCAGAGAGAAGAGTCGGTAAAAAGCTGCCTGAAAATCTTCACAAAGGCAACAAAAATGCCGGGTAGCCAACCGGAGCCAGAAAGGAGAATTCCAAAGGAGAAAGAAATCGAGTGAGGGAAGGTAGGCAGTGGGCCTTTCGCAGCTGCCTGGGTCTCCAGGCTTGCCTGGCAGTTCTCTGGCTGGCTAGACTGCAACTTTCAACTTGACCTTGGCCTCCAGCCGTGTCTGACCTGTAGGTATAACAGTCCTCAAGGCCCCGGTTCTTGGGGCCTCGAATCCTATCCTGTCTCTTTGTCACTGAGTTTTACAATGCCACTTGGAGGGGAGAAGGGGGACAAATGGCAGGAAAGTAACACAAAAATCAGGTCTCTACAGAGGGCAGTTTCTTAGTCTGCAAATGGCCAGTTGGGGAGGAGGTAAACTGGGGGCAAATCAATATTTACCTAGGGCCGCTAAAAAGGCAAGAGGAAAAGAGCATACTGGGTATGGGGGGGGCACATAGAGGGTTTTATTGGGTGACACTTACATTAGTACAGGCAAGCCCAGGATCAGGGTGGATAAAAGCCTGAGCCCCCGCCGCTTTGGTCTGGACCCTACAAGAGGCCCTGGGACCTTAGAGAGCAGCCCCGAATGAGCTTAGACTTGAGCCTGCAAGTTCACCAGACGCCTAGGGTTGGACGGGAACCAGCGTTCTCCCCAACCCTGATATTCCGCAGAATGCTCCCACTTTCACTTTGAATGCATGTTCCACTTCTGAGCATCTCACCAGCTCAGAGTTGCAGCAATTGGAAATGGAATTATGTGGCCCCAAAGCAGCAGGACCCCCAGAATCCCTCACCAGAACCCAGTGGCTACAACAGGGGTCTCTGTTTGGTTCTCCCAGCACCGTCAACCCACCCTGCTCAGAGGAAAGGGTTGCATTTCCCAGGCACAGAGGAAAGTCTTCTCCGGCTGATTCTTGGGTGAGCCAGACTGACCCACCTCTGCAGGCTGGAGACTGTGCTCTCCCCAGTTCTGCTTGCCCAAAGATTCCCCCTGAGGCCCAGCAGGGGAGCTTCAAGCTCAGCCAGCAGCCCACCTGGGGCCTGCTCCTCTTAAGCCCCTTCCAGGACAGGCCAGCCCAGCTGGAGAGAACTGGGCAATGAGGGTAGGGGTGTCTGCAAACGCATCCCTCTCTATCGCCATGTCGCCGGAGAAGTAGTTGTTACTAGGTAAGACTGAGAAACAACAGACCTTGTACGTGTGTTCATGTGAGTGTGTGTGCGTGTCAGCGTGGGTATGGTGCATTATTCTGAGCCTATGCGAATGCACGAATCGCCCACAAACACTGGGTACAGGGAAGGGGAGTGGGCTCCTAAATGCAGTCTCAGCTTTCTAGTGGAATGTCCTGGAACCCGAGTGCGAGGCGCATCCACAGGAGTCGATAAGCAGCAAGCGTCCCGCCACTGTCCCCCTTTAAGGAGAGCCAAGTCGCGACACTGTCGAAGTCGAAAGTGCCGGTGTCCGCGCTAGGGTCTCGCTTCAGAAAAAAAGAGTGGATTCCTGGAAAGAAAACAGCCCTGGAGGCCCCAAGAACACCCAGCCTGGGCTAGGCCCTGTCGTCGCCACGCACCCACCCACGGGCTCCGGCAGATTTACCTGTCCTGTCCCCACCGCCTCTGGTCGTAACCCAACCGTGTGCCCACTTGCCCCTCCCCACCTGGTCGCGCAGTTCTGGGGTGGGGGGAACGGAAAGAGGGCTGCGAGGGGGCTGCCCTTCCCTCCCTGCCCCACCCACCCAGTCCTCCGCCCCCAGCCGCCCGCGTCCCCCGCCTCTCCTGGGTGAATGGTGCGCGGCCGCGGGCCGGCGCTGGCGCTGGGGACCGCGGCAGGCGGCGGCGGGGACGAAGGGTGCATGGCTCAGAGCCGGGGCTGGAGTCGTCCGCTTTGCATATGGCATGGGCGGAGCGGGGGGTAGGGCCGGGCCAATGGGCGGCCGCCTGGCGCGACCCCGCGGGGCGCGATCCGCCCCCCTCGCTCGGGCGGCCCCGCGCCGCGCGCTCTTCACTTCTTGGGGGCTTTTTAAAACAGCGCCACTGGGGTCTTCTCCATGCGGCTCGGGCTATGACAGCCTCCGTGCTCCTCCACCCCCGTTGGATTGAGCCCACCGTCATGTTTCTCTACGACAACGGCGGCGGCCTGGTGGCCGACGAGCTCAACAAGAACATGGAAGGGGCGGCGGCAGCGGCGGCGGCGGCAGCAGCGGCAGCGGCGGCCGGAGCCGGGGGCGGGGGCTTCCCCCACCCTGCGGCCGCGGCCGCGGGGGGCAACTTCTCGGTGGCGGCGGCGGCCGCGGCAGCTGCAGCGGCCGCGGCCAACCAGTGCCGCAACCTGATGGCGCACCCCGCGCCCCTGGCGCCCAGCGCGGCTGCCGCCTACAGCAGCGCGCCGGGGGAGGCGCCCCCGTCGGCCGCCGCCGCCGCCGCTGCCGCTGCCGCCGCTGCCGCCGCCGCCGCCGCCGCCGCGTCGTCCTCGGGAGGACCCGGCCCCGCGGGCCCGGCGGGCGCCGAGGCCGCCAAGCAGTGCAGCCCCTGCTCCGCGGCGGCACAGAGCTCGTCGGGGCCCGCGGCGCTGCCCTACGGCTATTTCGGCAGCGGCTACTATCCGTGCGCCCGCATGGGCCCGCACCCCAACGCCATCAAGTCTTGCGCCCAGCCCGCTTCGGCCGCCGCCGCAGCCGCCTTCGCTGACAAGTACATGGATACCGCTGGCCCAGCGGCGGAGGAGTTCAGCTCCCGCGCCAAGGAGTTCGCCTTCTACCACCAGGGCTACGCGGCCGGGCCTTACCACCACCACCAGCCCGTGCCTGGCTACCTGGATATGCCTGTGGTGCCGGGCCTTGGGGGGCCCGGCGAGTCGCGCCACGAGCCCCTGGGTCTTCCCATGGAAAGCTACCAGCCCTGGGCGCTGCCCAACGGCTGGAACGGCCAAATGTACTGCCCCAAAGAGCAGGCGCAGCCTCCCCACCTCTGGAAGTCCACTCTGCCCGGTAAATGGCACCCCCCCCCCCAAATCCGTGTCCTCCGGCTCTGCTCCAGCTTCTATCCCGCTGCGCCTGGATCACCAGGTGCCCCTCTGCTTCTCTCTCTGGCTTATCCTAGCGCCTTTGCACCCCTGGGAGCCCGACCTGGATGGCCGGCAGTGCCCACATTTCCCCTGCGTTAGGCTAGCCCCCGCCCCTCCCTGGGTGAGGGGTGACTGGAAGGGGGGATTGTGGGGACCCCGGCTAGCTTCCTGGCCCCTCTACGCCCCGCCCTTCCCATCCTTTGACACCAACTTAAGGATGGGAAATTGGCCTGGAAATGAATCTCTAAATTGTCTGTTTTCGTTCTCTCAAAAATAGTTTCAGTCTAGAAGCATCAAGTGCTGGGGCCTGGAGGATACAGAGGGAAGCCAGGCACGGAAGGCTTGTACCCTGAGCCGGGCGCGAAGGTGTGGGCCGCTAGACCAGGGGCGATGGAGGCAAAGCCAGTGCGCTGCGAGTGCGGGATGGCCCAGCTGGGGTGGTCATTATAGACCTGGGCGATTTCGTTTCGGTGATAACTAACCGCCCTTGCCATTGACCCTCCAGACTTTGGCGGAAGGCTGGATTGTACAGCGCGTGGCAAGGCGCTGCGAGGCGGGTGGCTCAGAGCGAGCCTGCTGCCTGTGTCCTGGCCCGGGTCTGATCCTTTCGTAACTTGCCTTCTCCCCTATCTTCCAGACGTGGTCTCTCATCCCTCCGACGCCAGTTCCTACAGGCGGGGGAGAAAGAA
>JAQZBX010108866.1:0-10515 GCA_029593785.1 Cabassous unicinctus
TCAAAGATGAGTTGGGAAATTCTCTCTGAATGCTGAAATCACTTCCCCTTTTAAGGAATTCAACTGATCAGATAAAGTGTCACTTATTGCTGACAGCAATCTCCCTGGTCAATGTAGATATAATCAGCCATCTATGCAGTTAACTCACTGATGACTAAAGCTCATAATTGTCCTTGTATTACAATTAGCCCAGTACTTGCTTGACCAAACAACTCGGCACAATTACCTGGCTGAGTTGACACATTAGCTTAACCATCACAGTCCACCCCTTGTCAACTTGACAACCATACACATTACCTTAAACCATACTTAGTTTCTAAGTAAAAACAATAACAGACATGTGTATATATATTTCCACCTAACAATGTTCAACTCTCCTGCATACAATCAGAAATTCATTAATTCCTTACAGAATAGGGTGCAAGTCCTTGAGTAATATTCACTCTTAAACTTGACATCCTTAAATATTATGACATGAAACTAATACAACATGTCATATGATAAGGAAAAAGGTTGGGGAAGATAACAAAGAAATTCATTTTGTGTACATATACAATCTTACTCATAACGAAAAAAGGAAGAAAGATTCATGACTGTTACAGTGCTCATTTCTGAAACTGGTCACATGGTCCAAGTTCATATTTATCACTACCTTCTTGCACTACCCATTCCATGTTCTCATTATCCTCAGCAAGCACTTCAGCTGGCCCTGGTTCTTTGCCTGGTAGGGTGACCCAAACTCTCATTCCTGAAGATTCTGGGCCATGGTTAGTCCTGCTTGCATTGGGTTGTTGCAATTTTCCATTCACTTTAATCACAGGGCATGACAGTACTAGGAGACACCTTATAGGATCTACTGTATTCCAGTCCTATTTCTGCATGATAGTCAGGATCAACCACCCCAGCCAGTACAGTAATTCCCTTCTTTGTCTGTTGATTCAGAGGTAAGAGGAGCCCAAAGTGGCCAGGTGGGAGTCTTAACTTCCGTTCCATGGAATCATTGTTGTGTTCCCTGGTGGCAGCAGTCCTCTTTTTGGAACTAAGACCTGTAGACCAGCAAAGCTCAAGGTTTCAGGGACAGGAAGCAAAAAATTTCCTAGTGGGTCATTAGGGGTAATAGTGAGTGGTGCCACTCCCATTTCCACCCCTTGATTCCTGGACCCATGAATCCTTGTTATGGGAGAAACAGCACCATAGAGTGGATACTGATTTAGAGCATACATAACCTCCTGGAGAACATTGCCCCAGCCCTACAAGGTACTGCCACCTTGTTGGTGCTGTAACTGAGTCTTCGAAAGACCATTCCACCATTCTATCAATCCAGCTGCTTCAGGGTGGTAGGGAATATGGTAAGACTAGTGAATTCCATGGGCATGTGCCCATTCCTGCACATCACTTGCTGGGAAATGGGTACCTTGATCATAAGCAATGTTGTGTAGAATGCCATGGTGGTAGATAAGACATTCGGTGAGTCCACGGATGGTAGTTTTTGAAGAAGCATTGCATGCAGGAAATGAAAACCCATATCTGGAGTATGTGTCTACTCCAGTTAAACATATAGCTGCCCCTTCCATGGTGGACGTGGCCCAGTGTAGTCAACCTGCCACCAGGTAGTAGGCAGATCACCTCGGGGAATGGTGCCATATCAGGGGCTGAATGTAGGTTTCTTCTGTTTGCAGATTGGGCAATAAGCAGTGGTTGTAGCCAAGTCAGCCTTGGTGAGGGAAAGCCAATGTTGATGAGCCTATGCATAACTTCCATCCCTACCTTCATGGCCACTTTGTTCATGAGCCCATTGGGCAATGACAGGAGTGGCTGGGGAAAGAGGCTGAGCATTAGCCACACAGCAGGTCATCTTATCCATTTGATTGTTAAAATCTTCTTCTGCTGAAGACACCCTCTGGTAAGCATTCACATGGGACACAAATATTTTCATGTTTTTGCCCACTCAGAAAGGTCTATCCACATATCTCTTCCCCAGAACTCTTTGTCACCAATTTTCCAATCCTGTTCCTTCCAAGTCCCTGACCAGCCAGCCAAGCCATTGGCAACAACCCATGAATCAGTGTATAAATGCACCTCTGGCCATTTCTTCTTCCAAGCAAAATGAACAACCAAGTGCAGTGCTTGAAGTTCTGCCCACTGGGTAGATTTGCCCTCACAACTATCCTTCAGGGATGTCCCAGAAAAGGGTTACAGTGCTGCAGCTGTCCACTTTCGGGAAGTACCTGCATATTATGCAGAAACATCTGTAAACCAGGCCCAAGTTTTCTCTTCCTCAGTCAGCTGATTGTAAGGACACCCCAAGAGGCCAAAGCTGTGGGCTGGGAAAGAGAAGGTAACGTGGCAGGGATGGAGACTACAGGCTTTTGGGATACTTCCTCATGTAACTTACTGGTGCCTTCATGACCTGCTTGAGCCCTAGCATATATATACTACTTCCACTTTATTATGTAGTGCTTCTGTGCACACCCAACTTTATGGTTTGGTGGGTCAAATAATGCCTAGCTCATGACAGGCAACTCAGGTCTCATGGTACCTCAATGGCCCATGGTTAAGTGTTCATTCTCTACTAAGGCTCAGTAGCAGGCCAAAAGCTGTTTCTCAAAAGGAGAGTAGATATCTGCAGAGAATAGCAGGGCTTTGCTCCCAAATCCTAAGGGTCTGTGTTGTGATTCTCCTAGTGGGGCCTGCCAAAGTTTCCAGACAGCATCTCTATTTGCCACTGAAACTTTCTAACACTATTGGATCTGCTGGATCATATGGCCCAGGTGGTAGTACAGCTTACATAGCAACCTAGACCTGTCACAGAGCCTCCTTTTGTTCTGGTCCCCAGTCAAAACCAGCAGCTTTTCTGGTCACTCAGTAAATGGGCCAGAGTCACACACCCAAATGAGGAATGTGTTGTCTCCAAAACCTGAAGAAACCAACTAAGCATTGTGCCTCTTTTTTTGGTCATAGGAGGGGCCAGATGCAATAGCTTATCCTTCACTTTAGAGGGGATATCTCGACATGTCCCAAACCACTGGACACCTAGAAATTTCACTGAGGTGGAAGGCCCCTGTATTTTTGTTGGCTTTATCTCCCATCCTCTCTCAAACAAATGCCTTACAAATAAGTCTAGAGTCTTTGCTACTTCTTGCTCACTAGGTTTTATCAACATGATATCATCAATATAATGGACGAGTGTGATGCCTTGTGTGAGGGAGAGATGATCAAGTTGCCTGTGGATGATGTTATGACATAGGGATGGAGATTGAAATACCCCTGAGGCAAGACAGTGAAAGTATACTACTGGCCTTGCCAGCTGAAAGCAAACTGTTTCTGGGGATCCTTACTAATGGCAATTGAGAAAAAAACATTTGCCAGATCAACAGCTGCATACCAGATAACAGTGTATGTGTTGATTTGCTCAAGCAATGATACCACATCTGAGACAGCAGCTGCAACTGGAGTCACCACCTGGTTAAGTTTACAATAATCTACTGTCATCCTCCAAGATCCATCTGTTTTCTGCACAGGCCAAATAGGAGAGTTGAGAGGGGATGTGTTGGGAGTCACCACCCCTGCATCCTTCAAATCCTTGATGGTGGCACTATTCTCTGCAATCACTCCAGAAATCTAGTATTGCTTTTAATTTACTATTTTGCTAGGTAAGTATAGTTTTAGTGGCTTCTGCTTGGCCTTTCCAACCATAATTGCCTTCACTCCACAAGTCAGGGATCCAATGTGGGGATTCTGCCAGTTACTGAGTATGTCTATTCCAATTATGCATTCTGGATCTGGGGAAATACCCACAGAATGGGTCCAGGGACCCACTGGGCCCACTGTGAGACAGACCTGAGCTAAAACTCCATCAATCACCAGACCTCCATAAGTCTCTACTCCGACTGTTGGACCACAGTGACGTTTTGGGTCTCCTGGAATTAATGTCACTTCTGAGCCAGTGTCTAAAAATCCCCAAAATATCTGATCATTTCCTTTTCCCCAATGCAGTCACTCTGGTAAAAGGCCATAGGTCTCCTTGGGGAAAGGTGGGAGGAAGATTAAATTTTTGGTAGTTTAACAAGATCCTTCACCAAGGGGACCTGGCTTTCTCCTTATTCAAGGGGCTCTGTGTCTGTAAGCTGTCCCAAGTGTGGGAATTGATTAAGGGGCTGTGATTCTCTGCGTCTGTAATTTGAGTTAGGGTTTTGTTCATTCGACCTAGAACTCTTCTGCTTATACAGATCCAGAAGAAATTTAGTAGATTGCCTATCTATTTCACTTCTAGGTATACCATGATCTATTAGCCAATGCAATAACTCTCTGTGACTCAGACTATTTTGAGTGCTCCTTTGAATCTACCTTTCATTGTGGTAGCCATGCCCACCTCATCTTTGGTGATTAACTGCTAATACTTGACCTTTACCAGCCCCAGATCCAATCATTCCCATGTTTATGGATTTTAATTCCATTACAGCCCTCCCTACAGTAATATCTGGGCTACAGAGAAGTGTAAACACAGAGCTCTTCAGGGAAGATGGAGTTAGTCTTACAAATTTATTCCTCACAGTCCTGGTTAAAGGTGTGTCCTCTGGACACTCCTGGGGTGGGTTTGCAGGTCTTAAATGGTAAATCCATTCTAGCATTTCAATTTCTCTAAGCTTTTGAATTCCCTCTTCTAGTGTAAACCAGGGCAAATGAGGCATCTGAAGCTCAGACATGCTAGGCCATTGTTTGGTCCATGTTTCAGTCAGCCACCTGAATAAACTGTTAGAGCCCTTTCTAACCCCTCACACTATAGTTTTGAATCCACAATTTCTGCTTTGTGGGTCCATGTCAATAAATTTAGCATGATCTAACTTTATATTCCTTCCACCATTATCCCATACCCTTAGTATCCATTACCACACATATTCCCCTCATGTCGTCTATATAAGTTGGAAAACTCATGCAGGTTTTTCACAGTATAGCATACTTCCTCATGGGTCAAACTTTGTTTTTCACTAGTAATAGGCCTGGAAGAGAAGAGGTGTGGTGGAGATGGGTAACGAGAAGGATTAGAAATTTCTTGCAAGCTACTGACCTTGGGGCATTCCTTTCCATTTTCATCTGGTGAGACAGGATTAATATCTTCAGGCAAGTGTTGGAAGGCAGATTCCTCAGGGCTGGGTGGAGGTTGGTCAGTGCATGCTGGAGTCAGGCTGGTACTGCCTCAGGGCTTGGAGGAGGTCCAGACACCCTGGGGCAGGCCAGAGGCTGGGCAGTGCATGCTGGAGTTTGGCTGATACCTGCTTTGGGGTTTGGAGGAGGTCCAAATTCCCTGGGGCAGGCTGGAGGCTGGGTGATACAAGTTTGACAAAGTGTGGTCTCCACTAGGCAGGCCATCGCAGGTTTATCTGGTAAAGTATCAGCAGAATTTAGGGTTCCAATGTCCCCACCAATATTATCATCATCCCATATGTCTCTATCCCAATCCTCTGGGTTCCACTCCTTTCCAATCAATGCCTTCACTTTAACTGCAGATACTCTGCAGGGTTGAGATTTTAGTTTCCTTTGTAACTCTGTTACTCATACAATGAGAGCCTGAGTTTAGTTCTCAAGTATTGCAAGCCTGTGGCTGCAGGAGACAAGATTTTCTTTCAGAGCACACATCGGAACTTTCACATCATTCATGTGGCATTTAAGTTTCAAATTTGAAGCCTTTAGCTCATATCTTTCTTTTGTAACTGTATCCAGAGTATTTAGGAGGAGCCAGCCAACATCCTTATACTTTTTGACTCCACAAAAGTTCTGTTAAGGTGTCGAAAACACTCTCATCCAGATCATTGCTTCTTATAAGCATGGCAGTAGGGGGATCCAGTGATGATATTTTGCTTATCTCCATTGCCAGCTCTTGCCATGGACTGTTAGTGGCCTCTTCATTATTGGAAAGGGAGTCATTAGTACCCTTGAGTCCAATTAGAGTAGAGAGCCAATTGCAAAACTCCCAGAACCATCTCAGACATCCCATGTTTAAGATTCTGTTCCTCAGCAACCACTCCCGGGACCAAGATGTATAGTCATGGTTCTTTTGGGAAACAGAATCAACAGGAAATATCTGTAAATAGTATGAGATTTATAAAATTCTCTCATGTGACCACGGGGATGCACAACTCCAGGTTTTGCAGGGAAGCTGCAATCTAGGAGCTCCAAAGAAAGTTCAATGAAGGTCCTTGATGAGTTTCCAGGAGACATTAGCTGTCCAAGGATGAGCTGGGAAATGCTCTCTGAATGCTGAAATCACTTCCCCTTTGAAGGAAATCAACTGATTGGATAAAGTGTCACTCATTGTAGACAGCAATCTCCCTGGTCGATGTAGATGTAATCAGCCATCTAGCAGTGAACTCACTGATGACTAAAGCCCATAATTGTCCTTGTATTACAATTAGACCAAACAACTCGGCACAATTACCTGGCCGAGTTGACACATTAGCTTAAGCATAACAAAGACCCTTCTTGTTTCATGTTTGCTAACATCCCAAAGCAAGTCATATGGACAAACTTAGAGTCAGAGTGAGAGGACACTGGAAAATAACATGGCAAAAGATCGTGGATAAAGGGAGGAGTGAAGAACTGAAGCCATTTTTGTAATCTAACCACAGGGAACCTCGGGAGAAGATACAGCCCTATTCTTAACTTTGTAACCCAAAGGCAAAACAAAAATAATCTAACCTCTTCTACAGTGATTAAGTTTTGATAGTCCTGAAGGTTTTTGTTTCCTTTTCATTTTTCTGTTCATCAAGTTGGGCTAGATTATGTTGCAGAAACAGAAAATCCTCAAAATCTTAGTTGCATGTGGATGGCCTGCTTAAAGTAGTAACTTAGGGATCTGAGCTGATGCAAGCTCTGTCTCAACACCTGCTTCTGCAATCCCTGAGGCAGGAAATGGGGAAGTAGCAAAACAAGCACTGACTCTTATGGGTTCATCCATAAAGTAACACACATCATGTTCACTTATACTTTATTGGCCAAAGTGAGTTACATGGCCACAGCTAACTTCATTATTATAATTGCCTTTTTGAAGACTGGTAGGTCAGCCAACCCATAGAGTGGAAATTCTTAAGCAATATTAAGAGGTGAGGCTATTAAAAGCCAATTTCTCATTAGCTATATAAGCAAGCACAATACAGCTTCCTTTTGGCCTACAAAAATTTTCAAACAATATTTGATTGCATTCAGAATACCTGGGATTTAAATTAACATTTCTGTTTCAATATCCCCTTATAAAAAATACTGTGCTGTGACTTTTTTTTTCCTTTCCAATGTTTGTTTTTTATTTATTTTCCTTGCCTTACTGCACTGGACTTCCAATACAATGTTAAATGGAAATAGTAAGATCAGACATCCTTACCTTACTCAGGATCTCAAGGGGAAAATGCTAACCATTTCACTATGAAGTATGACATTAGCTGTGGGTTTTTCATAGCTGTTCTTCATCAGTTTGTTGAGAATTTTATTACAAATGTTGATTGTTAAATGCTTTTTCCACTTTCATTTAGACCATTACTTTTACCTTTTATTCTGTTAATGAGGCAAATTACATTGATTTAAAAAAAATTTTTTTAAATTAAACTGATTTTTTTTCCTGCTGTTTAAAAATTTATTTCTGAGTTGCAAAGATTATTTCTCCTTCCCCAAGTTTTTAGAATTTCCTCTATTCCCCTACTCAATCTTGGCTGCCACAACCAGACAGAAAGAAAATGCTAGGACCTTCTTTTTCTTGCATCTGTAGTGGAAATCTTAGCAGCAGACATTAACTGCTCCAGGTCTGTCAAAAACGCATTGTGCTGTGACTTTCAAAAAGAAAAAATACTAATATATGCATGTGGAGAAATTTCTGAAAAAATCATCTGAAAGCCAGACTTCTATACTGGGGGGTCTTCCAAATTATTGACTGAAGTAGTTATTGTTATTTTAAACAGTCTGCTCTTGTGATAAAATTTAATGCTCCACTGCTTCTTATTTTCTCCATAAAGAATATCATTCAATAGAGTTGTTTTTTAAAAATTAGACAAAATAAAGTATTACATTTTCAAAATATTTGCATGATAAACAACAATGTGAAACCAAAGGAATACGTGCTTCACTTCTTACATTATTATGGTCGTAGAATCTGTGATTAGCTGAAAACTATCATGGGGTGTACTATATGTGCATATTTATGGTTCTTAAAAAGAAGGTGATGCTCTGCAGCTCACAGATAACACAAATAGCATGTGATGCAGTAGTTGCTAAGGGCAACCACACATCCTTTCTGTTATTTTTTTATCCTTAAATGGCCAAACCTAGTGATGTCGCCAATATGATAAAATCTGTGGATCTGGCCTTAGAAGTTTGACAGTGCACAGTCTATAATGATTATTAAGTATTGAGGCTATGATGTTTGAAATGAGACGACCTAAAATCTATTGCTTCAGGCTGAAAAAACTGTATGTGTTCTATATTGAAATGTGACACAATGCCAAATATATTCAAAACATGAATAAATATTGAATAATCCATGAAGATTGATTTAGCATGTGATATTGCAACCTTATGTGTACAAATTTCCATAATACATTTGGACCAATATTAGAAAATGAATTTGATAAACTCTTTTGAAATATTACAGAGATCAAAAAATTACTCTGGTTGAGCATAATGAAAGAAATACTCAGAAGCAAGTATGTCAGCTCAGGGAATCAGGTATTTCTATCCATTTTTGTTTAGGTTTGATAGAAAGCTATATAATGGAATTCAAGAGAAATCTCTTGTTTTCTAAAATAAAAGAGGTGATTAAAAGAGAAACTTATAACTCATATTTTCAAGAAAGAATTTGGGTTTCAGTGTACATGGGATACACAATATATTTGATTGCATCGAGACAACTCATTAATGCTTATTAAAGTAGTGAATATGCAATTCCACCCTCTAAAATTTCCAAGTTTCTGTGTTGTCATTCGGTTATGAAGTGAAGTCATTATTGGCGCTTCACTCAAATTCTGCCACAGAAGTCCATATTAGAAAATAACTTCTCAGAATTATATCACAGCACCAAATCCTTGATAATATAAAGTCCTGAATAAAGATTTAAAAATTTGTCCCCGAATTTAGCTTTTACTTGTATTGGACCTATAGCTGTCTATTTACATTTAAAAAATGTATTTATTTCTATATACACAATTTTACCAGAAAAAATATAGAGCTTCAATGGAAACCTAAGTATACTTCTATGCCTCATAATAGTGTAATTAAAAATTTAGTTCCAGGAAGCAGATGTGTCTTAATCAATTGGGCACCTGCCTACCACATGGAATGTCATGGATTAGGGTCCCGGTGCCTCCTAAAAGAAGATGAGCAGATGCCACTACCTCCCCAATGAGCTAGATGCCACCCCCACTGCAAATGAACTAGATGCCAACCCCACCACAATAAGCAGATGCCACAAGCCAGCAGACACTGCAGCCTGTGGGGAGTGAGTGGCTCAGGCTGTTAGGCACTTGCCTCTAATGTGGGAAGTCCCAGGTTCTGCTCCTGGTGCCTCCTGGAGAAGGCAAGCAAAAAAATGAGAAGACAGATGACAGAACCATCTGGGGGAGGGAGGGTAAATAAAGAAAAATAAAGTATTTAAATAAATCTTTAAAAAAATTAGTTTCTAAACAAATTGCATTCTTGTCAATGAAAAGTTACAAATGTGTATGTGTGTTGTTCATGTGTTCATATACATATGTGTTATGTTTAGTTGGTGAGTTAGATGTATAGGAGAGCAACTTTCTCTCTATGATTGGTTCTACACTGAACATGAAAATTTCTGGAATTACTGTTAAAGATCATGAGCCAAATAAAGGAATGAAGAGCCCTTTATGTATAATGGCATTTTTAGAGAATATGTGGAAAGTGATGTGGATTCAAGGGGTGTTGTTTTATAAGAAACAAAAGAATAGTAACAATAAAGGATGAGAGTTGAAAGACATATAATTTCTTGGTTGATCTTTTTCAAGATTCTCTTTCAAGAAATTTATCATTTTCCAAACTCTTAGCCCTTCCTACCTGTCAGTCAATGGCAATGTAAATGTAGTAGCCAGTACAAGGAAATAAGCCAAAGAATAACTTCTGAAATACCTTAGAACAGGGGTTCTTAACAAGGGGTCCATGAGCTTGAATTGAAATAAAAAAAAAAAACATTATTCTTGTGGGGATGCGTTGTTGCAGGTGTGATATATGTATTAAATAATACACAGTATAGTGTGGACTTAGAAAGGGTCTGTGGTTTTCACCTGACTGGCAAAGGGGTCTGTGGAACAAAAAAAGTTAAGAACCCCTGCCTTAGAATGTAATCCATCAAAGCAATGAATGTAAAAATACATGAACACTTTTGTGTATGAGAGTGTGTCTATGTGGTATATGTGCAGTTGTCCAGAGAAACACTTATTGGTGTTATACGATCCATAGAGATGAAATGGGAGTTTGGATAGTAGAAGTGACCATATCCTGGTAGGGTTTGCTGGGAAG
>JAQZBX010108867.1:0-10516 GCA_029593785.1 Cabassous unicinctus
AATGTCCATTTATATCAGCCCACCAAGGGGGTGGGGACTCACCCTGAGTCATGCTCTACTAATGTAGTCAAATCAAAGCCCTAATCTTTTATCAAGTAAACTTAAAACCTTTGAATTTAATACAGTCGAAGTATATCACAGCCAGAGGAACAGACCAGTTTACAAACATAATTTTTCTCTTTTTTGGGGATTCATAAATAATACCAAGCTGTCACACCAACTTTATCAAATAACAAGTTCACACACACACACACACACACACACACGTAGGTCTATTTTGAGCTCTTGATTCTACTCTATGGTAAATTTGTTTGACTTCTGGCCAGAAGTCCACTGTTTGTTTGTTTATTACGAGAAGGTAAAGTCTTCTCTTATAGCAGACTCTCCTAATTACATATTCAGTATACATTCTCCCTTTCATTTTTATTAACAGAAATCCACTTTTGTTTGGTACAGCAACGTGCTGAGCTAAAATCATTTTTCTCTGACTCTCCTGCAGCAAGGGGTGACCATGTGACAGAGATGTGAATAATGAAGTGGAGACAAAATTCTCTAGGGAGGATTTCCTTTTCCAAGTAAAATGTATCACCACAAGAAAACTATTCATGTCTCCCCTTTCCTGAATTTGTCTTGCCTAGAATGTAGATTTGAGGTCAGGAAGTACAATAATGTTTCACAACTATGAGATGACAAAGGTCTACATACTAAGGATGGCAGGACAGGGAAATTGAAAGAGCCTGGATTACTGATGGCATTGTTATCTGTCGATATCAGTTGCAGACTGCCTACTTCTGGGCTTGTTGCATGAGACAAATCATATCCTGTTTGTGTAAGCCCCTGTAGAAGGGTTTTCTGATAGTTTTAGTTGAACACATTTCTTACTGATAAAGCCTCTCTTTCCCCTTCTTTCCAAAAATTGCTTTACTTAGACTTTAATTTTTCCACTTAAACTTTAGAATACATTTTTCAAGTTCCTTCCCTGGACCTTTGACTGGAATTGCATTAAACCTATAGATTAATATGGGGGAGAAATGGAATCTTTACAATAACACCCCAAGCTCCAATATGGTTTATCTCTCCATTTATTTAGTTCTTCTTTCATGAAAGAGTTTTAACTAGTTTTAATAGATTTTTACAAAATTTCCCTGTAAAAGTCTCATACATTTTTTGTTGGGTTAGTTTGTGATGGAAGATCCCAAACACTAGCTTATTGCCAATTCTGAGATACACTTTGTTTTGTTTTGTTTTAGTAGGTACCGGGGATTGAACCCAGGACCTCGCACATGGGAAGCAGCGCTCGACCACTTGAGTTATATCCGCTCCCGTGCACTTTGTTTAGATTTGCTTTATATTTGAACAACTCTGCGATCTAGAGTCATCTTTCAATCAATGACATTGAGCAGTCATAATTGGTAATGTTCCCCTCCACCCTGCCCCCTGAATGGTACATAAATAATGATACATCGTAACACAGATGGTTTCTCATGCAAAGAAGTATAATACATCTCTTTATAGTTTTTCACTTTTTGCTTTCTTTCCATTTAGTTAGTTTTGTCTACTCCCTTGGAACTTTCAATTGTTCAAAATAAAAACGAACCACTGTTTGGAAATTCTCATTAACTTTTCAAATTATTGTATGCACTATTCATTCTACTAATTTATCATACTAAAGGCTCGTCAACATTTTTTAATAGATAGAGCCAATCTATTTTTTGTTTAATTTGTAATTTTTAATTAAAATTTTTGTTAAATGCAAAAGATAATATACCCCCATATGTCAGTCTCACTGACAACTTATCGTATTAGCTTTAAGTCAATTTTCTCCTTTTCTTTTTAATAATAAAGATATAATAAAATTTTTATTACAGATAAAGTTAAAGTTCCCTTTTTCCACCTTTCCATGCTCATTGCCCACCCTCCCCTGAGGCAGCAACTCTCCTGAATTTGGAGCATAGACAATCCACATTTTGTTTACTTTTACTATATACAGCTGGATCCATAAATAACATATAGTATTGTTTTGTGGATTTAACCTTTTTTCTTGTATGATATCCATGGTACATGGTATTTCTGTAATTTTTCATTCAATTTTATGCTTTTCAGTTCCTGCTGTATTAGTACATCGAGATTTCATCCATTTATTTTAATTTCTGACTAGTATTTCATTTTACAAATTGTTTTATTGAGACACATTTTGGCTGTTTCCATTAATTCGTTGTTACAACCAATGCCGCAATGAACTTTGAATATGTTTCCTGGTTCATGTTCATGTGCAAAGTATTCCTTAACCATGTCTTTTATTTCCTCAGTAGAGGCAATCTATTCTCTAAAAGAAGCATACTTTAAAAAAATTCTTTTCAAAAGATAAATATAATTGATAAAAGTTCTAAGGACATCTTCCCTCTTCTTTGTATTAATAACTGCAGTATATGAAGTATAATGAAAAGATAGTCTTTACAATTACATTCCATATAAGGGCTCTTATTGGAATGTGAACTTTCTTTATTCCATTGGAAACTAATTTTTAAAAACTTCCCACCCAAAAGCAAGTACAACCTAATCATTTTCCCTAATCTTCCCTTTGGCAAATGTAGACTCGTATAAATGTTTCATCAGAAATATTGAAATTAAGTCTATAATATCACTGCATTGTTCAATATGTAAATCTAGTATTTATCTGAGCATATATTTCACAGTAATATTTAACTGTGCAAAAATTTTTACATTTTTATCATCTTCTGAAGGTCTACTGCAGTATCCTCTCAACCATATACTTTCTTTTTTGCATAAAAATAAAAATGCATGTAGGAAAAAAATCAAACTGTACCAAAGGGTGAACAGTGAAAAGTGAAAAGTAGGTCTCCTTCTCACTCCAGAACTTAAATTCCCCCAGAATCCCCAGCTCAGTTTAATAACACATAATCTGTTGGTATAACAGTTTATAGTATCACAGGATTTCTTTTTTTTTTAAGGTTTATTTATTTCTCTCCCCCCCGCCATTGTTTGTACTCACTGTCTGCTCTCTATGTCTGTTCACTGTGTGCTCATTTTTAAAAAAAATTTTAGGAGGCCCTGGGAACCAAACCCAGGAACTCCCATGTGGGAGGGAGGTACCCAATGGCTTGAGCCACCTCTGCTCCCCACTTGTGTCTTTCATTGTGTTTCCTTGTTGTGTCTCTTCATTGTGTCAGCTTATTGCGTCAGCTCGCTGTCTTGCTCGTTTTCTTTAGGAAGCACCGGGAACTGAACCTGGGACCTCCCACGTGGTAGGCAGGCACCCGACTGCTTGAGCCACATCCACTTCCCGCACAGGATTTCAATAGCAGTTATAAGAAAGAATAGTCTAGATGGGTTAATGACCTGAAAATAGACCTGACTCTAATGATTGCTATGTAGGGCAACTATGTGGATAAATTTTTTTAAAAGTTTGATGTTTCTAAATACTCCTTGGTCCCCACGCTGACCATACAAAGAGCCGTTCACTGCCCTCAGCAGCTCAGCTGCACTATTCTGGAGCCCACTAATAGCCCTCATTACTGGGTTGGAACATATCATGGTTCCCACCCCTGAGCCTCCCATACAGAAAATTTATTTTGCCTAATTGTCTTCATTGACTGTTCTTTTAATGTCTACCAAACACCCTCAGGTTGCCCTATACCTCACACATCATAACCAGTTAAAATTTATACTTCTGTCAAGAATGAAAAAATGTTGGGATTATTTGGGCTAGGGAATTTTTATGATTCCATACTTTGAAATGTTATAAATCAAAACATTTTTTGCCCCATTTTAATCCACTTCTCTGACTTTATATATTTAAGTTTAATTAAGTATAGCTTAATTAAATACGTATATTAGTTATTTAAATAATACAAGGAATTAACACACTGCCATTTTGATCTGCTCCATTTTCTACTTCCCCTTATAACAACAGTCATTTATTTTTTAAATGGACCAAAAAAGGCCAATGAAATTAATATTAGTTTTAAAAAAAGAATTCCTTTGTGTTTGGCTGATTTTCATAATCACTAATTGGGTAGAAACAGTCAAGCAAGGTGGTCAAAAAACATTTCCAAGCATGGGCACAAGAAATACCATCGACTGCTACCTTAGTCAGAATTTGCATTTTTATGAGAAATTGAATTAATGGAGAAGAAGGCATTTCATAATCATACACGATTGCCATAGGCAATATCATTCATTATTACAAGGCCAAAAAAAATAGGAATAAACAAATGGTTAGTAACAAAACAAAGAAAACCCAGCTTTTAATTACCATTCTGTGTTCTTGCTTATACACATTTCCAATGACCTAAAATCCTTCCTCTTATGAAGTCAGTGGGAAAAATAAACTTTTTCTGAAAATTATTAACTGAATCTCAGCAAGAATATTTGGATATACAAAGTATTATTTCTTCCATGGAACTGATCACATAGGCTAAAATCTGTGTAATGGTTTTTATTCACAAAAGTAAGAACTTACATTCAATATGACATGTAGCATGTAACTAGAAACTATCCATACTTAAATCTTTTTATTATTATTATTATTTCTTTATTTTTAAAGAAGCTTTAGATTACATAAATGTTACATCGAAAATATAGGGGGGGAAGCGGGTGTGGCTCAGTGGATAGAGCCCCCGTTTACCGTATGAGAGGCCCCAGGTTCGCTTCCCGGAGCCTCCTTGTGAGGGCAGGCCGGCTCGCGCGGCGCTGTGGGCTGATGCGGCAAGACCTCACAGCAAGGGGGAGATAAGCAGACACAGAGAAGACACGCAGCGAATGGACACAGCAGCACAAGCAGCAAGGGGGGGATAAATAAATAAAATAAATAAATCTTTAAAAAAAAAAATAAAAAGAAAATATAGGGGATTCCTATATACCTCATCCCCTCCCCCTCCCACACTTTTCCCTATTAACAACATCTTTCATTAGTGGGGTACATTTGTTATAATTGATGAACACATATTAAAACATTGCTGCTAACCATGGCCGATAGTTTACATTATGGTTTACACTTTGTACTGCACAATTCTATAAGTTTTGACAAAATGCATAATGGCCTTTATCTGTCATTGCACTATCATGCAGCATTCCAATGTCCCCCAAATGCCCCCACGTTACACCTATTCTTCCCTCTCCCTCTCCTCAGAACCTCTTGGTTTTTATACCAATCTTACAAGTTCTTCCATTAGAATAATAATGAGTCTACTTTAGTTCATAGTTGCATTACCCCCTTATATTTGTTCATTCCTCAATCTTGAGGACTTAGGGATGGGGATGCCTATTAATAAAACTTTGAGCTACTGTTGATTTTTAGCTGTAATGTGTTCATAAAACTGTATTTTATATTCCCCATTGTCCATTCTGGTTTTCCTGAAGTCATTCATTTGTAGATGAAAAGTTCTAGTCTGAGAACAGCTAAAATAATTTCAAGCTCCTGAATTCTGCTCACATGCCTTCAGTTCTCCTCCCTCCTTTTCCCTGTCCCCTCATCCCATGCCAGGGGTGGCTTGGTATGAAAAACTCTACCCGACAAAGATCCATCAATCAGTCTCTCTTTCCGTAGTTTAGGTGGGAAATGAGAGAATGATTCAGCCCATGTCAGGAGAAGTTGTAAGAAATACAGAGAAGGTAAAAGACCATGAATAAGTTGAAGTCAGGACTATGTGAAAAATATCTCCTGAATTGGGGTGAGGTAGTGGGGTGGTGGCACCTGACCACGTTCATGGGGAACAAGAATCACTATTTCCTGCCATTAAGGGGCCAAGGCCGGCTTCATGGACGTGTGACCTGTGCAGTCCCTCAGCCTCACACTTGGCTGAATGTTCTGCTGTTGTTGTCTTGAAATTCTTAATTAGTCATCACTGAATTTGTGTTTCGTAGGTGAAGTCCAGTGGAACAATGGCACATGTGTATTAGCAGACGAGATAGAGCAAGATGTGTGTCTGCCATTCCTGGCTATTCCATTTATACAAAGTGTTCATGATTCCCCATGAGCACAGAATTCCAGGGGACCCATGATATCTGGGAGTTCAGTGAGACTGAAAGCAGGTACAAGGTAACTGTGTTATATCTAATACTGAGTAAGTGGGGCACTAACATCCCCGAGATACCACACTTTCCCTGAGAACCAGAACTTGCTTTGAAAGCAGAAAGAACACAATATGTTTTAAGAAACACAAAGGACCAAGGAACTCTGTTATATCTCATTTGTGTTACTTGTTATCCAACCACATACACTGAAAATGATGACACCCAAGGAAAGGGAAAGATGGGGCAACACATAGTTCCTTTTCCTTTCACCCTTACTTACTCATCAGTTAGCTTATGGCAGAGAGTGTTGGTGGAATGTGCACATATAGATAAGTGAAATAAAAAAGGATGAGTTAATTTTGTGCAGTTTCTACTGTTCTGATAAGAATGAAATATATATATGCATACAGAACTATGAAATAGGAATTGTGTCATCTGATTCCGCATATGAGTTAAATGCTCTCATATTTGCATTTAAAACTGGCATTGCTCTATATAAAGAACAGCAAAATTCATGCTGATAAATTAAAATTTTAATTTATATTTACGTAGAACAATATTATATAGCAAATAAAAAACACCATAAGTTGAAAGAGAGACCATAGAAGAAAGGACAAGCTTTATATTTTGACATCTTAAATGCGACCTTTTTTCCTGCTTTTTGAACAAGGGATTCCACATTTTCATTTTGTACTGGGCTCTGCAAATTTTGTAGCTGACAGAGAAGAGGGCGACATAGTTATAGGGATCCAGGAGACACTTGCATCCTAGGACCTTTGCATCCATCTCCACAAGGCCTGGCTTACATAGTCCCTGTACTGCCATGAAATTTGGGTGCTTGATTTTCTGGGTCCTCATGTGGCCTAGCCTTGGGTTTGTGGCTAACAATAGACTTCCCTAACTGAGGCATCCAGAGTGAGTCCTCTATTCTTTGCAATTAAAATCACCTAACATGGGGAAGATGGCATCAGTTTAGGCAGGCAGAGCTCAACTCTCCTACAAAAACAACAGAAAAGGAACCATAAGCTGTCCAAGGGAACTGTTTTGGGGGACAGCAGACCAGGACAGTGATACACAACTTCCAGGAGGGTGAGGGACAGAGAGACGAAGAACCTGAAACAACCCCTGCGGTGGCCAGGAAGGGCTCCACTCCCCCACCCCCAAGATATTAAGCCGGGGTAAAACCCCTGGCTCATTGCTGCTGACTGAGGGGGGGAACAGACATCTTCCTCCCTGTCAGCTGTTACAAGGGAAAAGGGAGAAGGAGTCAGTGATCTTTTCTTCAGTGAATTCAGCCAGGAGAGTCCACTTTGAATCTTGGCTCTGGCCAGACCAAAACACAGGAAAATGAAATTGAAACACTTCCATGGAAAGGTATGCCAATGAGTACCTGCTGGCTGGTCTGGAATTTTCATTGACAAAAACTGATTTTGTTTCTGTCTGTACCCTAACTCCTGAGAGAAAATCTGCACCCCGTTAGTGAGTCCCTAGCCCAATTTTGAAAACTTAACCTGGGTAATTTTAAAGACTTAGAATAAGTTGAACCAAATATTAAAGAAGAGCTGTGAAAAAAACACAATAGACAAGAGAGAGAAATTGGCTATCAAAGTAAATTCACCAACATATTCAGATGCCTAGATATCAGAAAGAAAAAATTAAAACCATACTAGGAAACAGGAAGAGATGGCCCAGCCAAAGGAACAAACCAAATATCCTGAAGAGATACAGAATTTAAGACAATTAATCAATGACAATCACACAACTCTCCTAAATCAATGAAAAAAATTGAAAGAAAATATGACTAAAGAAATAAAGGATATTAAGAAGACACTGAGTGAGCATAAAGAACAATTTGAAAGCCTGCAAAGAAAAGTAACAAACGTTATGGGAATGAAAGACACGATGGATGAGATTAAAAATACATTAGAGGCACATAAGAGCAGATTTGAATTGTTTGAAGACAGAATTAGTGATTTTGAGAACAGAGTATCCAAACTGGAAAAGACAGGAGAATAGAAAGAGAAGAGAATGGAAAAAATGGAACAGGGTCTCAGGGAATTGAATGAAAACGCGAAATACACAAATATATGTATTATCGGTGTCCCAGAAGGAGAAGAGAATGGAAAAGGTGCAGAAAGAATATCTGAGGAAATAATGACCAAAAACTTCCCAGCCCATAATTATCAATATCCAAGAAAGACAATGTACCCCAAACAGAATGAATAAGGTCATTATATTTTAATAAAAGGGGCAATTCATGAAGAAGAAGTAATTATACTAAATATTTATACACTTAGCCTCAGTGCCCCAAGATACATGAAGCACACACTGGCAAAGCTGAAGGGAGAAATAGATGTCTCTACAATAATAGTTGGAGACTTCAATACACCATTCTCAGTATTGAATAGGACATCTGGAGAGAGGATAAATAAACAGAAAGCTTGAATAATATGATAAATGAACTAGACCTAACAGACATCTATAGAACATTGCACCCCAAAAGAGCAGGATATACATTCTTTTCAAGTGCTCATGGATCCTTCTCCAAGATAGACCATATGGTGGGTCACTAGTCTCAATAAATTTAAAAATATTGAAAATTATACAAAACACTTCTGATCATAATAGAATGATGCTGGAAATCAATAATGGATGGAAAAAAGGGAAAATTCATAAATATATGGAGATTGAACAACACACTTAAATAATCAGTGTTTCAAAGAAGAAATTTCAAGAGAATTCGGCAAATATCTTGAGATAAATGAAAATGATAACACAACATATCAAAACCTATGGGACACCACAAAGGCAGTACTGAGAGGGAAATTTATAACCCTCAATGCTACATTAAAAAAGAAGAAAGAGCTAAAATTGAAGATCTAACTGCACATCTTGAGGAACTGCAAAAAGAGCAGCAAACTAAGCCCAAACCAAGCCAAGGAAAAGAAATAATAAAGATCAGAGCATTGGGGGCGGATGTGGCTCAAATGGTTGGGCGTCCGTCTGCCATATGGAGGGACCTGGGTTCGATCCCCGGGACCTCCTGGTAAAATAAAAATATATATATAGAAGGTGCATGGGCTGCCAGGCTCTGTGTGCCGGTGAGCCGCCAGGCTCCGGGAGCCATGCAGCAAGATGATGATGTAAAAGGAGAGAGACAAGACGAGATGCTCCGAAAGCTCCGAAAACCAGGAGCCGAGGTGGCGCAGATGGCAGAACACCTCTCTCCTACATTGGAGGTCTCCAGGATCGAATCCTGGTGAAGACTGGAGGAGGAGGATGAGAAGAGATGAAACAGGCACAGAGAATTGCCCAGCGAATGGACACAAAACAGCAAATGGGGAAGGGGGTGTTTAAAATGGATCAAGTAAATAAATAAATCTTTAAAAAAAAAAAAAAAAGATCAGAGCAGAAATAAATGAAACTGAGAACAAAAAAACAATAGAGAGAATCAACAAAACCAAAAGTTGGTTCTCTGAATTTCAATGACAGATACAGGCCATTATAAATCTTGTCATAACCTACAGAATTGAGTGGGAGAGAGTGTAAACTACAATGTAAACTTTAATCCATGCTTAGTGGCAATGCTCCAAAATGTGTTCATCAATTGCAATGAATGTACCACACTAATGAAGGATGTTGTTAATGTGGGGAAATGTGGAAGGTGTGGGGAGCAGGGCATATGGGAATCCCTTTTTTTTTTTTTATGTGACATTTGTATAATCTAAGTATCTTTTTAAAAAAAGTTGTTTCTTTGAGAAGATCAACAAAATCAATAAATCCTTAGTGAGAAGATGTAAATAAATAAAATCAGAAATGAGAGGGGAGCATTACCACTGACCCTGCAGAAATGAGAAATCATAAGAGGATACTATGAACAACTGTATGTCAAAAAACTAGGCAATGTAGACGAGATGGACAAATTCCTAGAAACACACAAACCACCTACACTGGCCCTAGGAGAAATAGAAGACTTCAACAAACCAGTCACAAGTGAAGAGATTGAAACAGTCATCAAAAACCTCCCAAAGATGAAAAGCCCAGGACCAGATGGCTTCACAGGGGAATTCTACCAATCATTCAAAGACGATCTAATACCAATCTTGCTCAAGCACTTCCAAAATATTGAACAGGAAAAAATGCTACCAAACTCATTCTATGAAGCCAACATTCAGATAAAGATACTAAAAAAAAGAAAATTTCAGACCAATATCTCTAATGAATATAGATGCAAAAGCCTTCAACAAAATACTTGCAAACTGAATTCAAAAGCAACTTAAGGGGGACTTCCGGGAAGATGGCTGAGTAGTAACACACAGGAATCTCTTCTCCAGAAAAATAGCTAGAGAACTGGCTGAAACAGACCCAAAATAGATTTTCTAGGGTTTAGGACAGCAGGGAAAGACTGCACACCACCGAGAGGAGAGAGGGACAAAAGAGAGAAATCGCGACGACAGAACCAGAACCGTGAGTTTTTAAT
>JAQZBX010108868.1:0-10515 GCA_029593785.1 Cabassous unicinctus
CCAACAGCATGTGCTCACTTCACGTCTCTGTGTCACTTTTGGTAATTCTTGCAATATTTCACACTTTTTCATTATTATTATATCTGTCATGGTGAGCTTGATTAGTGATCTTTGATGTTACTACTGTAATTGCTTTGGAGCACCAAAAACCATGCTCATATAACAGCAAACTTGATCAATAAATATGTGTGTTCTGACCTCTCCACCAACCGGCCATTTCCCTGTCTCTCTTTCTCTCCTCAGGCCTCCCTATTTCCTGAGATTCAACAATATTGAAACTAGGCCAATTAATAACCCCTACAATGGCCTTGCCTCTAAGTGTTCAAAGTGAAAGGAAGAGTCACACATTCTCCCTATAAATCAAAAGCTAGAAATGATTAAGCTTAGTGAGGAAAGCATATGGAAAGCTAAGACAGGCCAAAAGCTAGGTATCTTGTGCCAAAGAGTTAACCAAGTTGTGAATACAAAGGAAAAGTGCTGGAGGGAAATGAAAAGTGCTATTCCAGTGAACATACAAATGACAAGAGAGCAAAACAGCCTGATTGCTGGTATGTAGAAAGTTTTAGTGGTCTGGATAGAAGATCAAACTAGCCACAACATTCCCTTAGGCAAAGCCCAATCCAGAGCAAAACCTTAACTTTCTTAAATTCTATGACAGCTGAGAGAGGTGAAGAAGCTACAGAAGAAAAGTTTGAAGCTATCAGAGGTTGATTCATGAGGTTTAAGGAAAGACTATCTCCATAACATAAAAGTACAAAGTAAAACAAGGGCTGATGTAGAAGCTGCAGCGAGTTATCCAAAAAATCTAGGTTAAATCATTGATGAAGGTGGCTATACTACACAACAGATTTCCAGTGTAGATGAAACAGATTTCCAATGTGATGCTATCTAGAACTTTCACAGCTAGAAAGGAGATGTCAATGTCTGGCTTCAAAGCTTCAAAGGACAGGCTGACTCTTGCAGGGGCTAAGGCATCTGGTGACTTCAAGTTGATGACAATGATCATTTACTATTCCAAAAATCCTGGGGCCCTAATGAACTATATGCTAAATCTACTCTGCCTGTGCTCTATAAAGGGAACAACAAAGCCCGGATGTCAGCACATCTTTATACAACATGTTTTAATGAATATTTTAAGCTGCTGTTGAGACCTACTGCTCAGGAAAAAAAAAGATATCTTTCAAAATATTACTGTCATTGACAATGCACCTGGTCACCCAAGACCTCTGATGGAGATGTACAATGAGGTTAATGTTGGTTTCATGCTTGCTAACACAAGATCCATTGTGCAGCCCATGGATCAAGGGGTCATTTTGAATTTCAAGTCTGATTATTTAATAAATAAATTTTGTAAGGCCATACATAGTGAGTCCTCTGATGGAGCTGGGAAAAGTAAGCTGAAAACCATCTGGAAAGGATTTAGAATGTTACATAAACTTAGTTGATAAAGTAGCAGCAGGGTGTGAGAGTATTGATCACAATTCTGAAAGAAGTTCTACTATGGATAAACGCTATAAATATCTAACAGCGTAGCATGCTACGGAGAAATCTTTTGTGAAAAGAAGATCCATCGGTATGGTAAACTTAATTGTTGTCTTATTTTAAGGAATTGTCATAGCCACCCCAACTTCAGCAACCACCACTCTGATCAGTCAGCAGCCATCAACCACTGAGACAAGAAGCTCTACCAGCAAAAAAGATTACAACTTGCTGAAGGCTCAGATGATAATTAGTGCTTTCAGCAGTAAAGTATTTTTAAATTAAGGTACATCCAGTTTTTTAGACATAATGCTATTGTACACTTAACAGACTACAGTATAGTGTAAACATAACTTTTAAATGCACTGGGAGACCAAAAAATTTATGAGACTCGCTTTTTTGTGATATTCACTTAATTGAGGTGGTCTGGAACCAATCCTGCAATATTGCCGAGGTATACCTGTAAAACTGACACTCAGAAATCAATAGCCTTGGGAGCGGAAGTAGCTCAAGTGGTTGAGCGCCTGTTCCCCATGTACAAGGTCCCAGGTTCGATCCCCAGTACCTCCTAAAAACAAACAAATGAAAAACCCACCTCTCATTGGGGAGCAGATGTAGCTCAGTGGTTGAGCTACTGCTTCCCATGTATGAGGTCCTGGGTTCATTCCCCAGTACCTCCTGAAAAAAATAAAAGAAATCAATATTCTTCATATGCATAAATTATAAACAATTAGAGAATATAATGGTTGAGAAAAAAACAATTATAATAGCAATAAAAAAGATAAACTACTTAGGAAAGTGAAACAAAGATAGTTTTTAAACAAATGGTTCTGAGACAACTGATAGATAAAATTAGATCTATATATGACAATGTTTACAATAAAAAATTCCTAATGCAGTAGGGACCTAAATGTAAAAAAAGGGAAAACATTCAAGTATTAGAAGAAAACTTGGGTGAATTCCTTTCTAACCCGGGTATAGAAAAAGGCTTTCTATCAATGACTCAAAATCCAAATTAAAACAAGAAAAGACTGACAAATTTGAATACAAAAAATTTAAAAACTTTCACGTCAAAAAAATACCATCAACAGTCATCATGGGGGGGCGGGGAGTGGCAGAGGAGGGAGTTCCAAGAGTTAGCTCATCCTACAGTGCAGTTAGTAATCACCCAGAGTTATCTAAATTACCTGTTTGGCAGACCCAGGAGACCAGGAGAGCATCCTGCATCATCCTTGGAAGCATGGAAGGAGGAGACTGCCCATCTGTAGTGAATATTCATGAGTAGAGCAATCCACGCCTTGGAGGCCCATCCCCCACTGGCAGGGCAAGGCACCTCGGGAGATACTCCCTGGCTGGATTTGGAAGCTCCATTTCCCAAAAACGGGGGAGAAAGAGGTGGTTGGGTACTGACTTAAGCTACTGATTAGTAAATTCGGCCGGCTAAAGTCAAATCCTAAGTATAGCTAAGTTTGAACATAAGTCAGAAAGAGGTTGTTAGCTTCCATTTTAACTCTGCCCCTGGCATGAGAGGAAGTGGGGCTGACTGAAAATCACAGTGATGGTAGGGACCAGCTTCTTCCACCCAGGTCAGATTGCTGCCGTAGTCTGGGCTCCAGGCCAGGCCAGTTTATGGCAGGGAGGAAGCTGGGGGGACTTGCATCAACCTCTCCCGGCAACTTAGTCGTTTTCGGCCTGCATGGACAGATTTTTGGGCACACCTGTGATTACATCCCTGCCCCAGACAGGGCAGGAGTTGGGGCAGTGCATCCACAGCATCTCTGGGGAACTGTAGTAGCTTTTGGCATCCCCACTGTTTAGACTATTACCCATACCTGTGGCTCCATACAAGCCCCTAATAGGGAAGGAAGGTGGGAGGTGCTTTGACAGCCTCTCTATGCAAATGCAGTGGGCAACTGCAGTCACTTTCAGCCCACACAGACTAGATTGTTGCACACACCTACAAATCCATTCCCTGGCAGGGGAGAAGGGGGTCCAGTGCTTCATCAGTCTATCTGGGCAACTATGGTCAGTTTTGGCCCACACAGCTTAGTTTACTACTCATACCTGTGGCTCCATCCCTACCCCAGGCAAGGGAGGAAGATGTGTGGAGCTTCATCAGAAGAAAGAGCTAACTACACAGTTGGATAAGCTAGAAAAAGAAGAGCAAATTATGCCCAATGTATGCAGAAGGAATGAAATAACAAAGATCAGAGTAGAAATAAATTAAATAGAGAACAAAAAAAAAACAACCAAAAGTTGGTTCTTCAAGAAGATCAACAAAATTGACAAACCCTTAGCTAGACTGACAAAGAATAAGAGAATATGCAAATAAAATCAGAAATGAAAGGGGTGGGCACTACTCCTGACCCCATAGAAATAAGAGATCATTAGAGGATGCTATGAACAACTGTACACCAACAAACTAGACAACATAGACAAAATGGACAAATTACTAGAAATACATGAACAACCTCCACTGACCCTAGAAGAAATAGAAGACCTCAACAAACTAATCACAAGTAAAGAAACTGAAACTGTCATCAAAAATCTTCCAAAGTTGAAAAACCCAGGACCAGATGGCTTCATAGGTGAATTCTATCAGTCATTCAAAGATGATCTAATACCAATCTAGATCAAGATTTTCCAACACATTGAACAGGAAAGAATGCTACAAAACTCATTCTATGAATCCTACATCACCATAATATCAAAGGCAGATAAAGATATTATAAAAAAGTATTACCAACCCATTTCCATCATGAATATAGATATAAAAATACTCAACAAAATACTCGCTAAGCGAATTCAAAAACAAATTAAAAGAATTACACATCATGATGATCAAGTGGGTTTTATCCCAGGAATGCAACGGTGGTTCAACACAAGAAAATCAATCAGGATAACACATTAAAAAATCATAAGAAAAATCACATGATGATCTTGATTGATGCAGAAAAGGCATGTGACAAAATACAGCATCCTTTCTTGATAAAAACTTTCCAGAAGAGAAATAGAAGGAAATCTTTTCAACATGATAAAGGGCATATATGAAAAACTCACAGCTAACACTGTACTCAATGGTAAAATACTGAAAGCTTACCCATTGACTTTGGTAACAAGACAAAGATGCCCACTGTCACCACTGTTGTTCAATATAGCTCTACAGGTTCTAGCTAGAGCAATCAGGCAAGAAAAAGAAATATAAGGTAACCAAATAGGAAAAGAAAAGTCAACTCTTGCTATTTGCAGATGATATAATCTTATACCTAGAATGTCCAGAAAAATCTACAACCAAGCTACTAGAGCTAGAGTGGCAGGATACAAGATTAACTCACTAAAATCAGTAGGGTTTCTATACACCAGTAATGTGCAATCTGAGGAGGAAGTCAGGGAAAAAAATCCATTTACAACAGCAACTAAAAGAATGAAATATTTAGCAATAAACTTAACCAAGGATGTAAATGACCTGAATTCAGAAAACTATAATGCATTACCAAAAGAAATCAACAAAGACCTGAATAAATGGAAGGACATTCCATGTTCATGGATTGGAAGACTAAATATGATTAACGTGTCAGTTCTACCCAAACTGACTTACAGATTTAATGCATACTAATAAAAATTCCAACAGCCTTTTCTAAAGAAATGGAAAAAATTATCAAATTTATTTGGAAGGGTAAGGGGCCCGAAATAGCTAGACATATCTTAAAAAAGAAGAATGAAAATGGAGGACTCTCACATCCTGACTTTAAATCATATTACCTAGCTACAATGGTAAAAACAGCATGGTTCTGACATAAAGAGAAAGACAGACCAATGAAACCAAATTGATTGTTTAGAAACAGACTCTAACACCTATGGTCAAGTGATTTTTGACAAGGCTGTCAAGCCCACCCAGCTGGGGCAGAACAGTCTTTTCAACAAATGGTGCCAGGAGAACTGGATATCCTTATCCAAAAGAAAGAAAGAAGACCCCTATCTCATACCTTATACAAAAATTAAATCAAAATTAATCAGAGACCTCAACATTCAAACTAGAAACATAAAACTCTTAGAACAAAATGTAGGGAAACATCTTCAAGACCTGTTGATAGGTGGTAGTTTCTTAAACCTTAGAACAAAAGCATGAGCAATGAAAGAAAAAATGGATAAATTGGACCTCCTCAAACTTAAACACTTTTATGCTTCAAAGGACTTTATCAAGAAGGTGAAAAGGCAGCCTACTCAATGGAAGAAAATATTTGGAAACCACATATCCAATGAGGGTTTGATTTCCATGCTGTATAAAGGGATCATACAGCTCAATGATAAATAGGCAAGCAATCCAATTTAAAAATGGGCAAAAGACTTAGACATTTTTCCAAAAAGGAAATAGAAATGGCAAAAAGCACATGAAAAAATGTTCAATATCACCAGTTATTAGGGAAATGCAAACAAAAAGGAATGAGATATCATCTCACACTTCATAGAACGGCCATTATTAAAAGAACAGAAAACTACAAGTGCTGGAGAGGATGTGGAGAAATACGAACACTCTTTCACTGTTGGTGGAAATGTAGAATGGTTCAGCCTCTGTGGAAGACAGTTTGGCAGTTTCTTGGGATGCTAAATATAGAACAGCCATATGATCAGGCAATCCCTCTATTAGAATATATCCAGAAAAACTAAAAACAGGGACACAAACAGATATTTGCTTTAACAACTAGACACCATAACTAAATCACAGAATTTAAACACCAGAAGATAGGGAATTGCTTCCACACATTGTCCAACACACTGAAGAATATTTGGATGCTGAAGAATATAGTAAGTTTCTCCATTTTTCAAAAAGTATCTTGTTCCTTTTGGCTTGCACTTGCTTTTAACTCCTTCACTATTACACTTGCTGTGCTAGTGCCAGTGTAAATCTCTCCAAGGAGGACCTTTCCAAACCAAACATTTCTGATTCCTTGTATTTAGTTTAGACTGTGGTGTGCAACTTGAGACTTCAACCGTCTACAGAAGGCTGAAATTGTGATGGAACTTGTAGTGAAATATTAGGTACTGAAAGTATAAAATCTCTGCAGAGGACTGCAGGGGAGTATCTTCTGCTGGTGATGTGAAATCTATTTCATCATCCAAATTATCTTCAAATTTCTTAAAGTCTATTTCTGAGTCCTTACAGCAAGATACACAGTTTGCAATTAACACTATTAACATCATTAAACTGCATACAGATAGGATCACAAAAGGTAAGGAAACTTCTGCAGAAGTGCCTCCCCTGCACCTGTTTGCAGAAGTGGCATGGCCCAGGCACTGCCAGCTTTCAGTAGCAGCAGCAGCGGCCCCAGCATCTCTCCTGCACCTCAATGCTGGGGCGGCTCTCGGGTTGCCTCCCGACCATCTGACCATCAGTCAGCCAGTTAGTCAGTCAGTGCTGCCTCCCTCAGCTGCCTCAGTGGCACCCACACAGTAGGCTCCTGAGAACACACTGCTTCGGCGAAACCTCAGCCTAGCTCCTGGTCCACACCTGCCGCTCCAGCCCCAGAAAGAGCATCCTTTCTGCCCACCCACACAGCATCTCTCAACAGCAGTCATGGCAGCAGCCCTGCAGAGCCAGGGGAGGGACAACTGAGCTCTATTTCTTCCAGTTTTGATGAAAGGTCTCTGATTTGAAATATTTATGCTTTTTTAATGTAAATATTTAGGGCTATAAATTTCCCTCTCAGTACTGCCTTTGCTGCATCCCATAAGTTTTGGTATGTTGTACTTTCATTTTCATTCACCTCAAGATATTTCCTAAATTCTCTTGTGATTTCCTCTTTAACCCATTGGATTTTTAAGAGTACATTGTTTAATTTCCACATATTTGTGAATTTTCCATTTCTCCCTTTTATTGATTTCTAGCTTCATTCCATTGTGGTTGGAGTAGATACACTGAATGATTTCAATATTTTTTAATTTATTGAGACTTGCTTTGTACCAAACATATAGTCTATCCTGGAGAATGATCCATGTGTACTTGAGAAGAATGTGTATTCTGTTGTTATTGGGTGAAATGTTCTAAATATGTCTGTAAGGTCTAGTTGGTTTAGAGTATCATTCAAGTCTTGTATTTCCTTAATGATCTTCTGTCTATATGTTCTCTCCATTACTAAAAATGGCATATTATGGTCTCCTACTATTAATGTAGAACTGTCAATTTCTCCCTTCAGATCTGTCAGTATTTGCTTCATATATTCTGTGGCACTGTTGTTAGGTGTATATATATTTACAATTGTTACATCTTGTTTAATTGTCATCTTTATCAGTATATTATGACCATCTTTGTCTCTCATAACTTTTTTTAACTAATAAGACTTTAAGTTATAGCAGTATATTAGTATAGCTACCCCAGGTCTTTTTTGATTAGTACTATATCTATCTATCTATCTATCTATCTATCTATCTATCTATCTATCTATCTATCTATCTATCTCCTTTCACTTTCAACCTACTTATGTCTTTGAATTTAAGATGAGTCTCTTGTAGACAGCATATAGTTGTGTCACGCTTTTTAATTACTTTTTTTTTTTTTAAAGAAGCTTTAGGTTACATGAATGTTACATAAAAAAATATAAGGGAATCACATATGCCCCACTCTCCTTCCTCTCCCACACTTTCCCACATTAACAACACCCCTCATTAGTGTGGTACTTTTGTTACAACTGACAAACACATATTGAAGCATTGCTACTAAATATGGATTACAATTTACATTATAGTCTATACTCCGTCCTGCACAATTTTGTAGGTTATGACAAAATATACAATGGCCTATATCTGTCACTGCAATATCACGTGGGACAATTCCAATGTCCCGGAATGCCCCCATATTATACCTATTCTTCCCTCTCCCATCCCTCAGAATCTCTTGGCCCGTGCCCACCCTGGATCTTGGGGAAGGGGATTATTATGTCCCTTTCTGGCACCAGCAAGCTACCCCAGGGGCTGGACCCCACTGCACTGAGAGTGGGGGTTCAGCACTGGTAACTGCCATGCAGAGAGAGCAATTTACTGGTATTTACGGTAATTTACTAGCTTCTTCCTCACACTCTTTCCTGGATGCCCAGGATTCTACTGGACTCCAGAGTTTCGAAATAGTTGATTGAGACTGTTCCTGCCCGTTCAATAGTTGTTCTGGTGGAGGGACAGATTCCTGGAGCTTCCTACTTTGCCATCTTCCCACAATCCCCAGAAGTGCTCTTTTAATATGAATTTCCTTAGACAGGTTTAAAGAAAGAAAAGTATGTATTATTTCTCTGTGCCCTGCAGTTAACCCTGAATAAACTCAGCCTAACCATTGGAATATACCATCCCAAAGTGGTAAAAGTGGCAGCTACTCAAGAGGCATGCCCCCTGACCTTAGCCTTGCATGATTTAAACTCATTCCTCAGTGGAAACATAATAATGACTAGTGAATATAACAGCAATATGTTTTATCACTATAAAATATCAGCAAAATATATAAATAGTTCATTTCAGTAACTCAGATGAACTATTTTTCCTCTCTGTTAGACTGTGTTCTTAGTTGTGTGTTCTTCTTGTTCTTATCTCAGGCTTCTCCATATGCCCACGGTATAAAAATTCTGTTTTGGGGTCACAGTCACCCTGCATTCCAACAAGGCAATCCAGCTTTCCTCCTTCTCTGCCCCAGCTCCTGTGCAAGTTAAATGTTAAGAAATTCCATAATAAAGCTTATTAGAGACCTTCTTTTATTACTTTACTTTAAAGCAATCTTTATCTGTGTCATGCTGCACTGTATTAAATGTTAGTAATAATTTACTAAGATTGGTAGAACATGGGATCAGACAATTTCTAGGGTGAGAGCAGGAGGATAGTCTTTATCATAAACCTTACTTTCATTCTGTTGGATAAAAAGGTCCTGCTGCCATAAAGGACAGATAAAATCACTGCTGTTAATCACTTTAACAGCTTGTAACTTTAAAGAGCTACACTCACTAAGGTCCCCACCCCTAAGAGATTCTGATTCAGTACTTCTGGGATTGGCTCTGGGCATTTGTATTTTGTTTAAAAGTTCTACAGGTGATAGTGATGCCAAGTCAATGTTGAAAATCACTATTTTACATGCTGGCATGGTTTTATCGCCAAAAACTAAAATTAGTATACAGTCAAACAAGTTCCTCCAGTTTTTCCCTATCTCCCCATAAATGGAACATTTAACCAGTTGCTAAGGCCCAAATCTGGAACAGAGACTTAATTCTTCTTTCCTCTACTTCCCACATCCAATCCATCCTATCAGTTTTGCCTACTGCTCTCTTTCCCCATGCCCACCACCTAGTCCAAGATACCATCAAGTTGTGCCTGAGATAACTTTCTTAAATTATCTCCCTGCTTTCTACATTCTTCCTCCCCACTGTCTTGTCTTCACCAGCAGCCTGAGTGATTTTTTAAAAACATAAACCAGATCAGATCATGGCACTTCCTTGCTTAAAACCTCTGGTGACTTCCCACTGCACTTAGAACAAAACCCAAGCTACTCATTGTCCCCTCCAATAGTCTACATGATGTACCCCTCTCAACTTTTCTAACATCTCTCTACACTACTTTCTTCTCCGTCCACTCTATTTAATCCAGTTATATTACCATTCTTTCTGATCTTGAGCTAGTCATGCTTTTTCTGCCTTGGGTCTAGAGTTCCTTTTGCTGTGAAGATGATGGTGGTGATGGTGGCAGCAGCAGCTAACATATATGGAGTGGTTTTTTTTTAAGATTTATTTACTTATTTATTTACTTTAATCCATTTTTTACCCCCCACCCCCTGTTTTTGCTGTTTTTGTGTCCATTCGCTGGGCAATTAATTCTCTGTGTCTGTTTCCTGCCCTCTTTTCTCATCCTTCTCCTCCTGTCTTCACCAGGATTCAATCCTGGGAACCTCCGATGTGGGAGAGAGGCATCCTACCACCTGCACCACCTTAGTTCCTGATTTTTTGGTGCATCTCATCTTGGCTCTCCCTTATGTCACTTTCCTGTTATGTCATCATCTTGCTGCATGGC
>JAQZBX010108869.1:0-10511 GCA_029593785.1 Cabassous unicinctus
TGTGTGTGTGTGTGTGTGTGTGTGTGTGTAACCACAAAAGAGGGAGTGATCTGATAATATATGATAGATATATGATAAATAAATAATCACAAAATGGGATCAGGTATATAGTGAAATTCAGTAAACAATATATTAGTTTACATCTCTATATAATAGGCTAATGAATGAGATGTTATCTGCAGAATGTTATTTTTCATTACTTCTTTTATTACTCTGGGAAGAAGCATCATTGAACAGTTCAAACACATATATTTCACTAGAATAAATAAGTATGGAAAAATTTTCCCAAGGGTAAACAAAGGAAAAAACTCCCCAGAAATAGAAAACAGTAAGGAATATACACCACACTTAAAAGAAAACATTTTTAATTAGTTGGCCTTGGGAGATTTACTAAGATGGTTAAGAAAAGTAACAAAATAATCAAGGGAATCTATTTGAGCTTGGAAAGTAGAGAGCTGGAGGGCAACTTACTTCCATTCTTATGACAAGATCAAACACTGGAGAAACTGCAAATTGATGAAATTCTTGTGAAAGCATGCAAAAATTAAGGTTGCAGTACAATCAACTAACTTCTAAATCTAGAGGGAGACAGGTGCCTTCAGGGAGAAACAGTAATCAAATAGTTGTTTATCTGTGGCAGAAACCATTCTTAACATGATGTAAGTCTGTAAAAAGTCCCAGTCTTCAGAGAGAGAATCTTAATGAATTGCTAAATGATTAATGTGAACTAGTAGGGGATTGTGAAACCTCTAGGGGTCTCAGAGAGAGGGGCATTTGGACTCACTTCCACATGTTTCCTGCAGGAAGCACACCAAGTTCTCACAGAGACAATCAGGGAGAATCCTGAACAAGCATTGCCCTGGTGCTGGCTGGGGGATATAATAACAGCCCCTTTGACACTCTGCTCAGACCCTTTCCCCTAAGGCCTCTATGGAGTAAATAAACCTTCAAGGAAGGACCACAACAATGTAGTAGAGGGCAGCTGCTGTGGAAATGGAAGGGCAATCACCTATGAAGTTTGTGCCAACAAACACTTTATTGATCTATATTGGATCAAAGCCTCAGACTTAAGGGAGAAGAACCATGAAATTGTAGTCTAAGGGCCCTGGTGGAAATCCATATGGTTGCAGGAGAGGAAAAAGGGGGAGAAAGTGTACCTCTAGGTAGGGCAGGAAAACTTGTGAAGGCCACAAGCCAGAGATCCAAGATCATATTACCTGCCTAAGCCCAGCTTAATTAGAAGATCAGAACACGACTCCTTCTTCTGCCTCCTGCTCCCCATACCATGCTTACAAGTGTGGAATAAACATAAAAGTGGAATACACAGCAGAGCTGCAAAAGACAGATTTTCTCTGGAACAGTGCAAAGATGAGGGACAAAGACAAGCAGGAAGACCCAAGCCAAGAAGATTTAGATGTTCAGGAAAAAACCTTCTGGCTAATTAGGCCACAAAATAAACAAGTATCTCCAAAGAAACAGGAAATCTTTGATGACGTGGGTAAGCATAGAAACAACAAACTAAAAACATAATCCAAACCTTCCTAGTTGACTGCAAATGTCCACACTAAAAGTCCACCAGAAGGAAAGACATGTTCAACCTCGAGTATTATTAAAAAGTATTAGCCCACTCTCAAGAGTCCTAAACAATATCAAATTCTTTCAACAGAATAATGAGATACTAAAAAGGAAATTATACCATCCAAATAAAGAAAGCCAACTTTGGAACTGGAATCTGGTGTGACGGTGATATTGAAACTATCAGACAAGGAAAATAATATGTAAATAACCATGATTAATATGAAAAGACTAGTGGTAGGAGTAGATAGCATAAGCAGTTTTATAGGTAATTTCAGCAGAAGGATGGAAACTATAAGAACGACTAAAGTGAAAATGCTAGAAATAAAAAAAGGAAAAGCACCTAGTAACAGTGATGAAGAGTGCTTTCCATGAGACGCACTCGTATACTAAGCACAGCCAATAAAGAAACAGTGAACTGGAAGCTAGGTCAGTAAACACTGCCAACTCTAATCTAATACTACGTGGATCATTCTAGCTTTCTCTACTTTTTTATCTCCAATCTCCAATTCCAGAAGGGAGAAACCTGGCTCCCACCATCCAACATCCATTTTTTTCACATCTTTTGTATGCATAGAGTTGTTTTAGAATTGCTTACCTATAACTCTGTGGGAATCAACTTTACTACCAAGAAAAGATTATTTATGTGATGTTCTTTTTCCCTCGTTTTTACTATCTGCAATCATCTGCAAAGTCACCTAGCTCAGCAACGTTTCACCCCTTCCTTTTCTGGTAGGCTATACCATATAAATTAGAATACTTTTAAATTAATTTTAGTAGTCTTAATTCCATTCTGAGGTTCCTCCATCTTATACATGCATTTAAAATCTGCATATATTGAAGTTTAGAATTTGTATTGGTGCATTTTATGAATTTTGACAAATTCATAATGGCATGTATCCACCAATACAGCATCACACAGAAGATTTTCATCAACCTGAATCCCAAGTTTTCACTTATTCAATTATTCCTCCCTCCCAAACTACTGACAACCACTGATCTGTTTAATGTCTTTAAAATTTGGCACTTTCTAGGATCAGTGTATGCAGGCTTTTCAGTCTGCCTTCTTTCTTTAGCAATATGCTTTTACAATTCCTCTACATTGTGGATGGATTGAGAGCTTGCTAGCTTTTTTAAAATATCACTGTGTAATATTCCATTGATGCTCTGCAGTTTTTTGTTTGTTTGTTTTTAATCTTTTCATCTTTTGGAGGACATAATGCTTGTTTCCAGTTTCTGTTGATTGCAAATAAAGTTTCTATAAGAATTTCCATGCAGATTTTACTGTGGACAGAAAAAAATTATCGAATAATTTAAAATTGTAATAAAATTATCTATAATGCATATATAGAATCATTTTATGGATCATGAAATTGATATTATTGATAGCCTTATTTGCTCTTCTCAGGGGAATATAGTTTTTTTAATTGAAAATATATTCTTTTTATTGTTGCTGAGGTACTTGTTTAGTTCAGGGGAAATTGGAGGAAATTTCAACTCTAATTATTTTCAAATGAAATATGTATATATTAGAGTACAATAAATATTATCTTTTGGAGAAAAACCTGATGATTATTGATCAGCTTTTATCAGTGATATCATTATGAAACATAGCAAATGATAAATGTCAACAAATATATTTTACAGGTTATGCATTGTAATAGGCTTTTTAAAAAATCAGTAAAATTTAAGTTTTTTATAAATACTTAAAATAGGCAGTGTTGGTGTGTTCATCTCAGTTTTATATGGGTTTCCACCATGAGCACACCAACATCAGTGGAGAAAACACTGATTCACCAGATACAGCTGCTCCCTACATCCTTCCCCTCCTAAGACCTTCCATCACCTACAAATTATGTCAAGTGTGAGGCTGAGTCTTCTCTGTCATGTGGAGTCTCATTTCCTGTCCCTGTCCTCAGATAAGGAGACCAGAAGTTCCTCAAACAAGACAGAGGGGCAGGACCCAGGCTAATGTGCATGCTGTTGGCTGGTGGGAGATAGGGACATCCGCTTCCTCTGCTTTATTTTTCCACATGCAGATAAGGAGTTAAGACCCGGTATGTTACTGGGACACAGTGCAGGGAAGGTGACAGGAATCCAACTTTGGAAAGAGCTTCCAATTCAGATCTCTTCTTGGTTCTGTGGAGAGGCATTGGGAGGTTCTCTCAAGTCCTTACAATTTTCGTGCTTCCCACTTTGGTGACTCTTGAACAAGTTCTGCTGTTGAATGCCACTCTGCTTCTCTTCTTGACCTATTCTTTGACCCTAATAATAGCTTTAATTAGAAATGGAAAGCCATTGTTTTGGTTTAAACTAAATATGTAATTATATGCTTGCTCATTGCAAAATTGTATATCCTCAATAAACATTTTATATTAATATTCTAAATCACTTATTCTCTTGATTAAGTTTGTTTTTCTAAATTTAGAAGCAGCAAAATTTCAAGACTTTAAATTTATTCCATTATCATACATAATACCAGTTTATATAATTAAAGCAAATTGCTAATAAAAAAATGTCTTATTAACTGATTTTCTTTTGATGCATCCAATGACTCTGATGTTAAGCTGACATCACTGACACATTTGTAAACTTCTTCTTCGGTTAATGGAGACAATATTTTTTATCAATTACTGCTTCACAAATGCTTTCATGCAGACACAGAGCAACTTCAAATTGAAAGCAAGATACACCTATTCACATATATAAGTATTAGACATATGTGAAAAGACAAGTTTATAGAGAGATATGTAAATAAAACTTCAGGAGGCTTTCATGATTAAATCTTAATCTTTAGGGAGAGTCTTCAGGAGATGCTCAATAATTTTGGAGAAGATCCTATTGGTTACACAGAATTTTCATATCTTCAAGTTTTCATGTTTTAGTATGTCTCCATCATAGAAGATGATAAATGTGAACAAAAATTGGTCAAGTTACACATTGCCATATTTTTGTGCAAAATTCAAATTCAATGTTGACTATTCATTAATCATGAAGTTCTTTTTCATTCATTGCTGCTCAGGAGCTTAATAATAAAATATATTAAGAACTGTCAATGTTGTTGGGGATTGAATTGGCCACCCTCAAAAGAATTGGTCAGGTCCCAACCCTTGGTTCTATGGGTATGAACCCATTTGTAATAGGACCTTTGAAGATATTAGTAGTTGAAGTGTGTCCAAACTGAACCAGACTGTGCATTAAACCAACAGGTAAATTGGACAGGGAAAGAGAGTACCTTGGGGAATAGCCAAAAGATAGAAGTAAATGGGAACTGAATAAGAAAAGGAGAAGTTGCCACCATGTGCATTGCCATATGGCTGAAAAACATGGAACCTCAATGATTGCCAGCCAATGGAAGATATTGACCCTAGAAGGAAGCAAGCCTTCTAAACATTCAGACTAGCCAATACATGATTCTTCTTAAGCCAACTCATAGTATTGTATTTGATTTAGATGAGAAACCAAAATAAATGGTCCCCATACATACATACAAAAATAGAAAAATGAAAAAACAAAACAAAACAAAACAAAAACCTGTGCTAAGAATGTTTAGACTACTCTCAACTTCTATTTCTCACACAGATTTCATTCACAACTAACCTCTAATTTAAGAGTTTTCCACTGCCACAGCCATCAGGCCACTTGGAGATTTCATGTGTCTTGCAGGCCATTGCAAGAGATGGCAGAACTGGCTGGTACTTCATTTGACCAGTGGGTACCACATTGCCTGATACTTCTCCTACTACTATCACCCTCCAACTCCACATTTGAAAAAAGTTAGCTCCACCTATCCACTTATGTCCTGGTGCAACTACAGCTGAAAAGAATCATGAGAATAGTGATAGTTTGCTGATGATTGTCTTTCATATTTATCCAGTGTTTAATTGAAAATGATAGTCATTAACTATGCGCCAAAACTTACTTTGGGACAATATAAATGCAGAAGCTAGAAGTAAAAATTGTACAACTACTAAACCAAGCACTAATTTTAAAACAATATTGCTTTTAAATGAAATCAGGGAAATAGGTATCAATCCAAACTATAACAGAAAATCAGGATTTATGTCCACCTTGGTTTATACAGCAGTGTGTGAATGAAAAGAATAATTTTCAGTTGGAGAGGCAGCAGCAAAAGGCATGTGGAAAAACAATGTGAGGAAGAAAGTTCTAGGAAAATAAGCCTCAAGAAAAAAAAGGTCAAACTTTTCTCTGGTTCTTAAGGTTAATATTGAAATGAATAACTCACTTGTGGAGAGTGGATTCATAATTCTTTCAGGACTGTCTTGGTAATTCTCAAATGTACCCTAGGTTTAAAAAGACAACAAAACTTTTCTGGTTCTTGAACACTCTCTTTATCATTTTAATAATGCAAACCACTATAGAATCAAATGAAATGGATTAGACATGGCTATACTAGGGCTGTTCTTAAAAATTAAATTTTTAAAATGTTTCTTAGATTATACTGTCTATGAAAAATGTCACCAGAAGTTGCTCAGATGTCTTTCAAAATTATTGTATAGATTGGGGAAAATGTGTGGACTAATCATCAAGCCTTTTTCCTGAACTGGTTATTTCATTAATTATTCATAATCTTCAAGTCTGAGAGACAATTGATCAAATTCTCCTTTATTTACTTTAAACTTCCAACAACTAAGAGTTATAAGGATTGAGATTGTCAGAAAGGAATTTATTTACCACATTGTATAGAAGTATTTTACTAAATTAAAAATTACCCAGTGCGCTGGATGTAATTAGAATTTTTATTTAGCTGTGAGGTTGCAAATTCAGAATGTGGGAATTCAATCACATAGAAAACACTCCATAGTTATGGTTAACTGAGTGAATGTTGAATACATTAATAACAAATCAGCGAGTACAAATTTCTGATCTAACGTGATTACTGCAATTTCAGCAATTTCATTAAATACTTGTTTAACTACTATTTTCCAGGTAATAACTCTCACAGAGAGTATGAGATCTCACCTGTGGTTATTGTAAGCTGATAACCTAGCTAAAGAGTCAAAATATGCACATGTGTGTGAATCTTATCAATTTTGTTGTCATTCAGACTACTGTATACAAAGTGTGTAAGTAATAGTCACTGAAGGATCTAGGTGGTAACAAAAATATTTGAGTTAGAGTGCTTTATCTAATCTGTAGACTGATTAGATTTAGGGAGAAAATAGAGCATGAAAGAGATGTAATTAATCTCCAGTTTTCACAGAAATGGCTTTTATAGGATCTACACGAGATTGTCATCCATTTCCTTCTTCAACATTAGCAGCCTTCAAGAAGAAAAATGATTACTTAACAATTCATCCTATCAGTTTTATGGGTTCTAATTGTCATATGTTTTCTTTTTACTGGGAGTTCTTACAGCCTGCCATTTGTCCGTACCCTCCATGTTCATATCACAAGGCCACAAACAAATTGTTTGACTTTGAACACATTATTTAAATGCCCTCTGTCTGAGCTTTCCATTTTTTAAAAGTGGGGCTTGATAATTAATTCTATGTAACATAAATAGGTAAGAGGATTTTTAATCGTAAATTGCTTTGGTTGTTATATAATGAGTTAACAAATCTCATTGCTCATTGGAAGTATTTTCATCTTTGGTATACAGATGAAATGTAACTCACTTTTCATGAGATAAAATTCAAGTAATTAAACGAAGTTATGTTCCCAGCCCTTTCCTCAACATGAACCTATCATTTTCAGGCTATACCATTTTCTTTTTTGAAGACCACTCCTCTTTATATGCTTTATATACACATTTCTATAGACATGTTACCATTATGCCTTATCCTATTTTTTGTAATTATTTTCAAAGGGAAGAACATCAGTGTGGAGATCGAATATATATTTGCATATAAAGGAATATTTTCTCTTTTTACCTATATTTCTATCACTGCAGTGAATGACAGCAATTGTCAGTATGTTAGACAAACACTATAGCTACCTCTATTTACTTTGTAGACAATTAAAATGGCATGGGATTTGAATGGCAAGCACACTATAGTTAAAAAGTAATCATCAGTGAGTTATTGAATAATGCTTAAATAACATTTTGAGCAAAGTTATGAAGTACAAAGTCAGGGGTAAATGTGGTGTTTTATTTGGAAATACTTTGAGGCAATAGAATATCCAGTCTAAAAGGAGGATTCACAAGGATAAGTTTCAGTAAAAAGTGGGAAGAAAATGGACTGATTATAGATTTAAGAGAATGTGAAAAGCATGGAAGAGGATTTTAATGACATCATGGGTTATCACATTTTTAAAAGAAACAATGTAATACACCTGAGAAAAGTGTCATTCTTGAAATATTCATCAGAAAGATGGTTCTAAGTAACAGGAAATGGATAATTTGAATTACAGGTATAACTGTAGTAATATCATGGGAAGAAGAAATTTATTTTAGTGGTTAATATCAAATGAAAGACATTACTTTAGGATTTTGTTGCAGAATTTTACCACTTCAATCTTTCGTAATATCTGGATTCATGACTTTTAATATCCGAGGCTCCAAATTTGTTTTGCAAACCATGAAATCATGGGCAAGTTATTTTGGAGTCTCAATATACATATATATATAATATTAATATTTACTTTTTTGGTTGATTGTGAATTTCATATGTTCTAGGGAAAGTAATTAGTGAATTCTATAAGTATTTTTAACTTTGTTTCCTAGAGCTAAGAATTAACATTTTGGAATTGTAAGAGAATATCACAAAACAGTCACCCGAGAAGAACAACTAACTCCAACTCTATTGTGCATAATGGAGATCTTTTCAGGTGTGTACTTCAGGTTCCAACTAAAAAATAAAAATAGTCATGGATTACAGAAGAATATTGCCTCTTTGAAGGCAAAAAATTACTTACGGATCACATAAGACCTATAATTGCTGCTCCTCTACACCTGAGGAGCTAAGTTTAAAATTAATTTCACAGAATCCCAGGACTATTATTATCTTTCCTAGCATACAGCTTATGTTATCTGTATCTATGAAAAAATGATGTACTCTGCATATATATGTGTTCCTTGATGATGTTACTTAATGGCCAAATAAGTTATTAATGATATTTTAATAGTAGACCACTAATCATAGCTGCATCATACCACAGTAGTCCAAAACATTTGAAAAGAGGCAGCAACCCAGAAAACTCAGAAGAAGCAAAAGCTCTCATTTATATAAAGAAATGTGCCCTGAATGGCATCAGGGAGTTTCCTAGCCCCTCTTCCATTCTTCTTTCCCAATTTAATGAAACAAAGCAAAGAAAGGAAATTATGAGATGCAAAAGTTTCTTCAGTGAATTGCAAATATTAAATATATTGACTTAATTCCATAAGAATGTTTTGAATATCATTTTGCATTTGAACACCGTCTCATTGTCCAAGATAAGTCAAGTAGAACCAACAATATATTACTACTGAAAAATCTCTAAGAGAGTTGTTACTGAAAAAATGTAAATTTATCATATAGAGGTCACAAAGTTACATCTTATAACACAATGCAGTAATGATTAAGCACAAATGCTCTGGAATCAGATTATATTTGAATAAAGCCTTCATCTTACTGTTTGTATGTTTTTGAACACGTTTCTTAATATTCTCTCAAGCTTGGTTTTATCATCTATAAAATGGACAGTCTAAAGTTTCTTTATGAGATTCTCTTTGGTGTAATGCTAAATTCAGTATAATCAATCACATTTACTAAAGATGTGCCAAACATTCTTTTTACTGGGTTTAAGCAAAAGGATAAGGACAAATTCTGGATATATAAACTTATTTTTCTAATTTAGGAAAGCATGACAAAAACAGAGACATTTAAGCTTCGTTATACAATGTTTAAAATATGAATTAATTAGACTGGAAATTATTAGCAGAAAGAACTTGCCTCAATCGAAGGAATTCTGTATCTATTGAAAAGAGTAGAATTCAGGAATATGTTATGCAAAAATGATAATAGCATTAATCACACTTGGTAGAATGACTAAAAGAGGAAATATTATGATGATTTGGGATTCATAGATCGATATATTTGTTCAACTTCTTCTTTCTTTCTTTTTTTTCTTTTCTTTTTTTTTTTTGCAGACAATAGGATTTACTTACAGGAAAGAAAACATCTTTCTTACCTTGTCCCTGAAGGCTTATTTTATTTGCTTATTTCTCAGAGTGTAATGAAAGAGTTTAAGAGAGGGGCAACTGAAATATTGAGCATGACTACACACTCATTTAAATCTACCCTTTCTTGTGCATTAGGTTTAATGTACATGAAGATAAAACTTCCATAAAAAAGGACTAGAACAATCATGTGAGAAGAACAGGTAAAAAATGCCTTTTTCCTTTTCTGAGCAGATGGAATCTTCAAAATCATCCTTTTGATAAGTGTATAGGAGGTAATCACTAGGATCATTGTGGCAATAAGTGTCAACAAGGCTAAAGTAAAAGAGAAGACTTCTATGTGCCTGGTGTCTGTGCAAGAGAGCTGAAGGACAGGGCCATAGTCACATACAAATGATCTATGACATTGGCAGCACACAAGTCCAGCTGGAGATCCATGATAAGATCTGGGAAGACTTCCAGCAGTGCAGCCAACCAATAACTAAAGACCAGCCTGGAGCAGGCTCTGCTGCTCATGATGGTTGTGTAATGCAGGGGTTTGCAGCAGATGGCCACATAGGGGTCACAGGACAAGGCCGCTAAAAAGAGGAACTCTGCTGTTCTGAAGAAAATGAACAGAAATAATTGGGCTGCACAAGCATTATAGGTAATTGTGTTGTCCTTTGTTGCTAGGCTGACCAGGAATTTAGGAATACAAGTTGATGTCACTGCAATTTCTAAGAAGGAAAAGTTCCTCAGAAAAAAATACATGGGTGTTTTAAAGTGGGAATCAAGGACAGTGTGGGTGATGATAGTCAAATTGCCTAAGACACTA
>JAQZBX010108871.1:0-10515 GCA_029593785.1 Cabassous unicinctus
TCTCTCTCTCTCTCTCTCTCTCTCTCTCTCTCTCTCTCTTCTGTCTCTCTTCCTCTTGTTTGCTTGTTTGAACCATGTAAGTAAAGTTCTACTTCTGTTGTTTACCTAATGAATGGCAGCATATTGAAACTTGTATCTGCTTTATGCTTTTTTTGGTAGGTCATTTCTCCCATTGTGAACTGGGTATGGGAATCTAGGCAGATGTCAGAGGTCTATCCTTTTCTTTCAAGCTAGCCAGAACTCCATCGTGACTGCCACTGAGGTTCCCACTTGGGTGCCAGAAGTCTGTTGTAGCGGTGGGCGTACTTGTAAAACATAAGCAAGCATCAATGACTTTAAGATGTACTAAAAAATATATATTCTATAATTTGAGAAGATATAGCATTTTGGTTTACAAATAGGGAGCTATGAAGAAAGGCTGGTTTTTTCTTTCAGACAAAGAAAGGCAAAGGGGTATATAAAGTCTTACCTATTTTTAGTGTCAGTTGATCCTTTATTGTCACTTAAGTCTTAGTTGTATGGTATACCTTAGTGATACTTAATGGGAAAAATTATAGAAAAATTTATGCGGTTTTCCCATCAACCCTTTTTTCCCTTTGTTTTTAAAGTAATGAAAAATAAATGGGTGAAAGTTTTTGTTTTATACTACTTATTTTTTTAAAAGAATTCTAAGTATGCCTTAAAATGAGCTGTAAAAGTACTTTGAGATTATGCATTACCTAACATATATATGTCACTTTAATCTGTATTCTCTACCAGGCACACTCCCATTGTATTTTCAAAGGGCTGTCCAGAGACCTTGATTAGATAATCTGTCCTAGTTTAGTAACCTCAAAGGAGATTTTAATAAGATGACTTTCATGAGCCTTCTCAATGTTGTGTTGGCTTCTGATTTTTGAGCACACATTACTAACTAGAGCAGCTCCTATGTCTAATGTGGCACCTCGATAATTATATTATCCTTCATTAGGGTGAGAGACCCTCAAACTATTTCAGCCTTTTGAGTAAAGGACATACTGAGTCAGAGCCTCTTCAAGTAGGGCACTATTTTTGCATTAATACCAGATGCACTGCTGCTCTGTTACCACTGTAGTGCCAGGAATGGTACCCTTATCATCTAGATTCTAGAAGAATTAATGTACCACCAAAGTGCCAAATTTACTGCCAGGGAATAGCATTGATGATGGAAAGGTAGAAAGAGGTGGTCATACAGCTTGCTAATTGCTCATATATATATATATGAGATAGAGTGTTCAATGAAACACTTTTCTCTTGAATTTTAACAAAATATAATTGGTAATTTTTTCTTAGAAGGATGATTCTTACAACTGTAATAGGAATTCAGTAGTTACAATATAAGTACTACCTCTTATTAAAAACAACTTTAGGTACTGTTAACTTTCCTGGCCATTTTCATTGCATTTTGCAATTAGTAGGTTTAACTTATAATTTTAAGGGAATAGCAAAATTATCTCAGGGTTTCACAAAATAATTTAATCAGGTCTTGTGACGTGGGTATTAAAATGCCACCCTCTTTTAAAAGATGAAAATTAAGGTTTGTCCAGTAAGAGAAAGCTCAATATACTAGTAAGCAAAGGATCTCAACATAGTATTTGTGAAGGCTGCCAAAGTAAACTGTATATTTTTAAGGACAGGAAATGATAGAATAACGTTAGCAAAATATTTCCAAATGAGCATCTGTAGAGTGAGGCAAATTACTCTGGCAAGAGGTTTGGTTAATGACAACTTGGAAAATTTTAAGATAAGTTAATAACAGAGAAAAGCATTTAGATAAAATTATCTAAATGCATTCTGCATTGTGAATCTGTTATCAAAACAATTTCACACCATAAGAATAGTTTATTAATATTCATAGTGCATTTTGAAAGTACATGTAACACTTGCATTCTGAAAACTCAATTAAGAAGTGAAAAAAATTTCCTTAAGAATAAGAATATTTTAAAAGAGAAAAAAGTGATCTAGGATGCCAGTCCTTCCTTCTTTTTTGCATTTATGCAAGTCTGTGCCCACCTATTCCAGCTGCAACCCCAGCCAGCCCCTTGTGTTTAAGTAAATTGTTTTAAAATGTGTCTTTTTTCCCCCATCACTGGAAATTACATATCACCTCTTACCATAAATAAACTTCTTCACATTCAAAAAATATTCATCATGCACATCAACTGTTCTTATTCCTCTCGTGAGGGAACTTTCTACAGAAAAGTAATTGAATCTTTGGTTAAAGCTAAAACTGCATTCATTCTTTCAATGACTTATATGTGTGCCGTGTACTGTGTGCTTCTAGGTACTGGTGATACAGGGCAATGGGGCAAACAGGTTCCTCCCCTCAAGGAGCTTATATTTTGATGAGGGAGAATAGCAAAATAAATAATTGCAAATTATGGCAAGCACTGGGAAGGCATACAATTGGGTGATGAAAGCATTTGGATATATGAATTGATGAGGTTAGAAAGATAGAATAAAACTAAAATTCTTTCTTGGTTGGGATAGAGTTTTAATTTTACTATTGGACCTCTGAGAACATAAGATTTTAGCCAATTATGACAATAAGATGGAATATATGATAGTCTAAAAATAATAAAGCTTTTTTTTTTTTTTTAACACCAGCATCCTTCCATTTATATGGGTTGTCATTTCTTATGTAAACATATCCTTAAAAATTGCATAAGGAATAAAACTACATTAACTATTATAATTGAATGTTGGGGTTTTTTAAAAGAAGATTTAATACTAAAGTACAAAATTTTGACTAAGGTATCTAACCATTATTTCTTTTTTTTAAAAAATCTTTTTGTTTTCATTATTTCTTCAATTTCATATTTCTACCTCATTTAAAGTCTTGTTATGGATGCCAGAGGGTACCATAGTTCCAACTTAGTATTTTTGTTATTTTTGAATCTTTTGAGGTAGTTTACTTAAGAAACTATAAAATCCCCAAGGGTTGGCTCTGGTCTTGTTTATCTACATATGCCTAAATCTAACACACTGTCAGGTACAAAATGGGTGTGCTCAGTCAATATTTGGCAATTAAATCAATTCCTCTGATAGTATGAGTACCAAACAAGAGGTAAGTACTCTTGGTAGCAGCAGAGAAGAGAGGGGTCTCTGTGGAAAGAAGTAATATGAAAAGGTTCTGTGAAGAAGGTGAAAATGATATTGGACTTTGAAAGATGGGATTTTAGGAGAAAGAAGGAGTAGGAAATTGTGTGGAGAGGCAGGAATGTAGGTGGGATATGCATGAAGTAGTAACCTTTCCAAACTGGCTGTTATTGAAGATTTGTACAGAGATGGAAGGTTATAAAAGTAGGTTGTACCAGAGTAACTACTCCGGACTGCTGTGCAGAGCGGTTTTGATTTTTTCCTCTATTGGTGGGAAACTGTGAATGAGGAGTTGAATGGTATAGATTTTGATTCAAAATGTATTTTGGGTAGATTGATTAGGTCATGCTGTTTAGGGTGAATAATAGGGAGAGTAAAGGAACAGAACTCCCTAATGGTATTCACTGAACAGAACACATTATTTGTTTATATGTCTCACTTCTAATTTATTCCTTGCCAGTCTCCTTTCTAGTCTAGAAGACTATAGAGTATCCTGTGTTCCCAAGAGAGTCACACTGTGTTATATTCCATTGCTGTTAGGGATTACCTACCACCTCACCTGGCAGCCTCACTCCAGAAGGAATGGTTAGAAGAGATGATCACAAATTCTCAAGAACAGGGGTAGGGATCCCCTAATATACTCCTGGCAGGAATATCAGAGCTTTACTCTTGTGTTCTTTCCCATTCCGTGGCTTGGAATTCCAGACTTTATTTCTGAGCCTGCTAATAAAATGCCTGAAGATTGTAGAGGAAAGGTATAAAATATCATAAACTCAAATATGAATGAACATCTACCCATGCCAAGCATCATGAAAATACTGAGGTCTAAAATGATAGATAAAACATTCCTGTCCTCAGAAAATTCAGTCAGATGGACTGAAACTTATAAAAATAGAAATGCTCTGATTATAAGACATACAGAGCAGTATGGGAGCATTTAGTCTATTTGGGGGCTTTCAAGATGATTTCTTGGGAAAAAATGATGCCTAGGCTGAGTGTGAAGATGAAGGGGAGTTAAGTGAAGCATAGGGGAAGTTTATTCTAGGCAGAAGAACAGCATGAGCAAAAGCAAAGACTGATCAAACAGTCTGGCATATGCAGCAACTGTCCAGGCTTGAAGCAGAAAGTGGTGGGATGAGGCTAGAGAAACATCTCATGGAGTGACTGTATACCCCCGTTAATACTGAATGTTTCCCTTTAAAAACGTTTTTCTTACACCCATTGCCAGGAGGAAATAGGTTTGTTTTGTGTTTAGCTATTCAACAGTTAAGCGGTAAAAGGGATTTCTCTAACACAATTTCCTTTTTAATACATATAAACCACACTGTTCTAGTTTGGAAATATAAATGTTATCTAAAACCCTGAAATATAAATGTTATCTAAAACCCTGAAGCCAAGGCGGAGTAGAAGTCAATTGCTTTGACTACTTTCAAACTTACATTATCATATTTACATTCATTATCATATTTTGTTACTTTGAAACAAAATATTTTGATGGCTTCTTTCTTATTTTAATTCTGAGAGGAATGAGTCTTTAAAATTTGGAATAAAGATTTAAAAATATCTGATGCAGTATTTTGGAGACATGTTTGTGACATAGGTGAAATATAATAATAAAGCACCCAGTGAAAAGGACTTTAAGCCTGAATAAGCTTCCCTCATTCACGTTGTATATTTGAAGTAACAATTTCATAATTTGTAAAAAGTTTAATAAATTGCTGTAGCTTTCCTATCTCATCAGTAGTGCTTGAATAGGACACTTAAAACGACATTCTTCTGAAAGAATTCCAGGTATACTGTAAGCCCAGGTGTTTCTTAGTCACAAAATAATTATTCTAGAATTTATTTTACTCGTATTTATCTTTCTCACATGTTAATTTTTAAAAATAAAACAGGTGGTGAATGCTTAATTTATAGAAAAAACTTAAGTCCTTAATATGAATGTTTTCCAATATTTCCATATTCTTGAATGTGATTTTTATAAAACAAAACTCAGTAGAATCCCATCTAGGCTCCAAAACTCTCTCCTCCTATGTGATCATCCTTCCTTCTTCCCTCCCTCCTCCCCCTTCTCACTTCTCCCTTGTCTTTCCCCTTCTCTCTTCTTTCTCCCTCCCTTCCTTTCCTCCTCCATCTCATCGCTTTTTCTTTTTTCTTTTCTGCCTTCATTCCTTTTTCCCCTTTTCTTCCCCACATCTTCCTCCTTTTATAATATGCATAGAAAAAGACATAACATATCGAGAGCCTCATAATTCACAAACTCACTTTAGATCCACAGTGTCTCTTGAGCATTGGGCTTGGTGTACTAGAAGTGATATTAAGATATGAGTGCTATGGGAAAAAATAGGGAAGGAAGCAGTGGGGAATAGAGTTGAGGAGTGTTTTAATTTTAAATGAGGTGTGAGGATAGGTCTCTTGCTGAGGAGGAAACATTTGAGCAAAGACATATAGGAAATAAGGGAGAAATCCATGTTGATGTCTGGGAGGAAGAGTTTTCCACACCTCTGGAACAGTAAGTTCAAAGGCCCAGGAGGGGAAATGTAAGTGACGTGTTAAAATAGCAAGGAGACTTATTTGGCTGGAATGGAGAGAGAGAAGAGGAGAAAGCAGTGGGCAATTTGGTCAGAAAGGTAACTGGGCTGAGTTTTGGGCTTATTGGATTTCCAGTTTTACATTATGTGAGATAGGGAACCATTGGAGAGTTTGTTTCTCAGTTCCCTGTTCTGTTCCATTGGTCTCTTTCTCCTTAGGTCATTACTATGCTGCTGTAATTACTGTGGCTTAATAATAAATTGTGATACTAGTAGGTTAAGTCTCTCACTTTGTTCTTTTTCAAAATCGTTTTGGCTGTTCTTGACTCATTCTTCCATATAAATTTTAGGATCAACTTGTAAAAAGTATAATGTTGATCTTGTATCTAGCAGCCTTAGGAACTCTCATGTTAGTTCTATCAGTCTCTCTATTGTCTACTTAGAAAATCTAAGAAAATTATATCATTTGTAACTAGAGATAGGGTTACCTCTTACTTTGCAATTTTTATACCTTTTTCCTTTTCTTGTCTTAACCACATAGACTTGGTCATCTAAGACTGTTACACAGAAGTGATAACAGTAGATAGCTATATCATGCTCCTTATTTTAAAGAGGGTCCCTCTAAAGTTTTAACACAAGCAAGATAATACTTCAAGTTTGGGGAGGTAGATAGCTTTTCCCTTATCTCCTTTCAATTCCCAGTTTGGTAAGAGTTTTGTTTGTGTTTTTTTTGGCATCAGGAGAATTGACTGTAAAGCAAAAGTACACAGTCAAGACAGGAATGTGGGCGGGCTCCTATGAGTCTCAGGAGTTGTGCCTGCTGGGGCTAGGGGTACTGTTTTATTAAGGCTGGGCTCCCTCCCTTCTTACCCCTCCTTGTAAATTAGAATTTGTAAGTCCCAACATTTTCATTGGTCTGCCTTAGGGAAAAGAAGGATTGAAAACTACAACTTTTTACTGGCTCCATATTCCTAGGAGTGGGAACTGTCCAGGGAAGGGGTCGGTGAAGCAGATGGTGGTAAGGTGATGGGTGGGCCTTTTGTCATCTGGTATCTTCCTGCATTAGGGGGCCCTGAAAGGATGCCTGCAATGTAGCTGTCCCTTCCACTCACGTGGATGTGTTTAAGGTGTTCCCAGTAGGGAGAGTATCAGTGAGGTGAGGGTTGGTATGGCATATCCAACAGTCTGTTGATCTGGGTTGTTGCTACAGTGGCAACCCAGTCAAGGAAGACATTAGAAGAAGCCTAAGGGCACAAGCATAAATGTTTACTGCCCAGAGGGAGAGGTTTTCTCTGGTGAGTAAAATAACAGTAGAACTTTTTTCCCATAGGCCCTAGGACATTTGCTTAGAGTAGGCAAGATCCAGGCTTACAATACCACACATGTTAACCCTCCATAAGAGCAGGCCTTAAAGCCAATTTGTTTCTTTAGGTTCTACTCACCTCACTCTGACAGATGTTGCCCCTGTTGGTATGTCTTTCTTGCAGTTGACATACTGTAGTACCATCAGCCCTCCTGAGAACAAGAAGATTGTCTCCAGTGTTCCACCGTCCTGTCGCATAGTACCCTCTGGTACTATAGAACAGAGCCAGTCTGGAGGTAGTGGCCACTGTAGGGCTAAGGAGACTGAGCCATCTCCCGCTGGCAAAGCCACAGGAGTTGTTAGCAGTGGTGTGCTTTCATCCACTTTGGGGGCATGGCCAGGTGTGATAACAGATATCTTTATTGTTTTAGAGGCCATACTAACTGGCCTTGCCAGTAATTCAATTGGAGAGACACCATATGCGGTAGTTGGGGCCTGGTCTGAATGCACGAATCTGTTTTCCAGTCCCTTAAGGATTTGTTGGTTTTGTGCACATGCCCATTGCTGTAAGGAATCAAATGCAGTTGGAGTTGTTAACAGGCCTCACAATCTTGTATAATATGAAATAAGTCAGCATATTTAATAGGGATGCCTAATGCCTTAGCTAGGCACCACCCCGAGGCAGGTCCTTTATGGCCACTCTTTTTGTGTAGCCATAGGGTGGCTTCTTCATCACTTTTGGAGCTGGCGAACTTTGATTCTGCGTTCCAGGTGTCATACAGGTACTTAAAAAAAATTCTAGGGATATATCCAGTTACACACAGAGAGTAAAGCATCTCAGGATTTAAAAATTAATAGAGATCAGAGCCCAGGAATAAATAAGACTGCTGCAAAAGCTTACAATCTACCCCAAATTTCCTTAAAGCTGTTTCTCGAGATCGTTGAATACAACTTATAGTAGAAATTTTGTTTTGCTTTACTTTTACACTTTTACCAAGATTATGTAGGGAAGCGGATGTGGCTCAAGTGATTGGGCTCCTGTCTACTATATGGGAGGCCCCGGGTTCGATTCCTGGGGCCTCCTGGTGAAGGCAAGCTGGCCTGCGCCGCGGAGAGCTGACAGCCCACGCCACGGAGAGCTGAGCTGGTGCAGCAAGATGACACAACAAAGGAGAAGCAGAAGAGAGATGGTGAGAGACGCAGCAGACCAGGGAGCTGAGGTGGCTCAAGTGACTGAGTGCCTCTCTCCTACACCGGAGGTCCAGGATCGGTTCCTGGTGCCTCCTAAAGAGAAAGACGAGAAGAAAAGACAAGCAGACACAGAAAGAACACAACAAATGGACACAGAGAGTAGACAGCTAGCGCAAACAACAAGGGTGGGGGAAATAAGAGAAATTTTAAAAACTTAAAAAAAAAAAAAAAAGATTAATCAATGGTAAAACATAATTTATAGACTCGCCTTGCCTTGTTTTTCCTTAAAGTCCTTTTTTTTTGAAGATGAGCTGACAGCATGCTCTTTTAGAGAAGCACCTCAGAGCAGAACAGTGTAACCAATAAGAGATCTTGGTTGTTTTTATAACATCACATTTTTCTAAGAATAACTAAGACTTTAACCAACAATATCATCATGTAGATCAGCATTAGGATAAAATAAAAGAATAGACAGTGAGAATTTTTAAAGTCTTTAAGAATTTTATACAGCCCCCAAATATATAAGGAAATTATACATTTAATTTCTCCTTCATGTTTTCTCTTTTAGAAAGGTAATGTTTATCCCAAAGAAACTTCAGCAGTACTAGAAGAAAACTATTTTTCTATTAAATTTTATAAGGACCTAAGATTCCCAATGGAGTAAAGATTATCTTCCTATTATCATTTTATTAATAATATTTCCCTTGGTAGTAAACAGGTCTACACATTTACAATAGTCTTAGGAAATAAATTCTATGATTATGCACAGTGTTTTATGACAGTTTTTTTTTTTTTAAATAGCCTTTTCATTTTTTTTCTTTTTTCTTTTTTTTAAATCACCTTGATAAAAATTCTGATCAGAATAAAATGTGATTAAAATTTAAAATATTGTCAAAATAACATCCCATTTAAACTTTTCCACAGTTTATGCAAGTATTATATTTTTCAGTTTTGGAATATATTTTCCATTGTGAATTAAAATAAATATATTGATATCATTAATTTTCATAAACATATTTAAACACCTCACTTTTTCTAGGTGAAAGAACAAATTCTTTTGTAACAGTTTACAATTAAAGATATCCTTAATTATTAGGGTTTTATTAGACTAGTATAACAGATTGAGATGGAGTCTGACAGGTTTTTCTGCTTTACTTTTTGTTATTTTTTGTTACTTTTTTGTTATTAATATCTTATAGATTTTTATTTACAATTTGGCAGTTGGATTAATTACTCTCATCCCAAGGCTATTAAAAAGGTTTAAATTGGGGAGTTACAGGACAACTATGCAAACTAAGGTTTATTCTGTAACATTTCCTCAATTTATATTTCTCTATATTCTCGTACCTAGCCTTTCCTCATAGCTCTCTCAAAGAGAAGGTCCAGTGGCAGGGGGAGTGGGGTAAGGGCAGGCAGGATAGGTCAAGGAGCCTAGGAAAAAACTCTTCCCTCCGCCCCCTCAATAGTTTCCATGTTCAGATTTCTATATGACCTTTCCATCCTGCTTGACTTTTCTAGAGGGATATGAGCATAACATAAACGGCAGGTCCCTGGGACCTATCCTGGGGAGTCCTGCTGTGTTCTCAAATAGAGGGGCAAGAGTCTCTGGAGAACATAGACAGTGCCTAATAAAAGAAAACAGACCAATATGTCAAGCCCTCAATATTATTGCAAGTAGCTATGAATCTTATTCTTTAAAAAGTGAAACTTAATGGCTGCCATAGGTCTCGAGGGGAGGGGAAGGGAAGAATAGAATAGATGGAATATAGAGCATTTTTAGGGCATTAGAATTGTTCTGCATGATCTTGCAATAATGGATACAGGCCAGGATATATAAAGAGATGTTACAACTCAACAATAAAAAGACAAATGACCCAATTAAAAAATGGGCAAAAGACTTGAATAGACATTTCTCCAAAGAAGAAATACAAATGGCAAAAAAAAACACATGAAGAAATGCTCAACATCACTCATGATTAGGGAAATGCAAATTAAAACTACAATGAGATATCATTTCACACCTATCAGAGTGGCCACTATTAAAAAGACAGAGAACTACAAATGTTGGAGAGGATGTGGAGGGATAGGAACACTTCTTCACTGTTGGTGGGAATGCAGAATGGTACAGCCACTATGGAGGACTGTTTGGCAGTTTCTAAAGAAGTTGGATATAGACTTGCCACGTGACCCGGCAATACCACTACTGGGTATATACCCAGAAGAACTGAGAGCAGTGACACGAACAGACATCTGCACACCGATGTTCATAGCGACATTATTCACCATTGCCAAAAGTTGGAAACAACCCAGGTGTCCATCAACAGACGAATGGATAAACAAACTGTGGTCTATTCACACGATGGAATATTATGC
>JAQZBX010108872.1:0-10506 GCA_029593785.1 Cabassous unicinctus
TTTTTTTCATGATTTGGGCTTAACCAAAGTAGGATGAGGAAGGGGCATTATAGAAATATTAGTTAAGTTTCTTGGTCTTAATTCTTGCTGTTGTGAGGGTGAAGATGGGGAAGCGTTGGATTCCTCTAGGTTCTTGGCTATGTTGCATAAGTGAATTTAAGAACATGCCAGTTTAATTAGGCCAGTAAAAATAATTTATTGGGAAAAGGGGGAAAGAACAGAGCTGGCTGAGAAATAGAAGAGAAAGATGGAAATACACACCAAGATTTGGTGCAGGCTTCTCTAGGCAGAGACAGCAAACTCTGCCTTGTGTGGTTACCTTTTAAACTGTTAATTATTCCTCCCCCTTGCTAATGATAAGGGGATAGGCTCCAGATGTTATTGGTTACTCCACCAAAGGTAGAGGGCAATGGTGAGGCCAGTTTGGAATATCCATTGTGAAAGGGGATGAATCTGAGAAAGAAACAGGGAGCTCAAGGTTAAACTCAAAGTCTCAGTGAGGCCTTGCAGTCATGTTGTCTGTCAGCCATATAGTGGCTCATCTTCTCCTCATTTCCCTGAATAACCTGCCTCAACTGCCCCCTCAGAGAGTTCATGCCCTTATTCTTAAGGAGGTGCTGAGGAGCAACGATCATTCTTCTGTAGTTACTTCCTGCTGTTTAGGGCAGTAGTCCCTGCCTGACAGGGCATAAACTTCTCTGGCTATTATATTGAAGTTGAGGAAAGATGGGTCTGACACTGTGGTTGGAACTGGATGATATTCCCAAGTGACTAAGATCTTGTTTTGGAAGGAATTGATTCTGGAAGAAATAAACTTAGAATTTTGAAGATATATAGCCCCACCAAAAGGATACAGAAGATGGTGTTAAGTGGGGCCCAAAAAGGGGTCCAGCTATTACATACTAGGACCACGAGAGTGAAAAAGGCCAGGTGCCTTCAAAGTCTGCATCCCCCTGAAGATGGTGGGTTTCATTATGCAGGTTTCAAATGCTGTCTAGGACAATTCCAGAGTGATTTATATAGAAACAGCATTTCCCTTAAAAAATAGGCATGTTTCCCCTTGTGCTGCTGTTAGCATGTTTAGGGCTCTGCAATTTTGCAGCACCACAGCAACAAGAGAGTCCGTTTGCTGTCTTAGGATTTTTAAGGTATGGCTAGTTTCTTCTATGCTGTTAGCTATAGGGATAGATTGTAGCAGATAATGGGGTTTGGTGTAAATTTTCCATGGTGGTGGTTATGCCTAAGACAGCTAAGAAAGGGATGAGAAGAGGCATTTCCCTTTTAGTTATTGCATAGGGAGAAACTACAGGAAATGAAAACAAGTAAGATTTCTTAAGGGGTGACTGGCTTGCCTTCCCCTTAGCAATAGGCGTTTGGGCTAGAATTAGAGGGAACAGCTGGCTTTGACACAGACACTATTTAGCTTTGTCACTTGAAGAGGTACTTCAGACCATCCAATGACTGGCACTCGTACGTCCCATCAGGTACTTCTGGTGAGTTGGTACTTCCTTAGGCAGCTGGCTTCACTTGGGATAACTGCACCCAGATGGCAGTTCATTTAACTTTAACAGTTGCAGGATTGATCAGAACCACAGAGTAAGGTCCTTCCCATTTTGGCTCTAATTGAGAGTGAAGCCTGTTCTCCTGCCAGGTTTTGATAATAACCTGGTTTCCATGTCCTAGGTGAGGAAAGTTTACCCCCAGACCATCTTGAAGGCGCTAAGCTGAAGTAGGTCCTAGCCACCTTGGTTACAGTTTCACTTTTGGGGGGAAAAGGCTTAGCCCTGGCAGGATGGCATGTGGGTTTGCCAATCCTTCCCAGGGTATGAGCAGAACAAGCTCTGGAATAAGTTGCCCAATTTTTAAATGGGCTGTTTGTCTTTTTATTTTCAAGATGTAAGATTACTTTATTTATACTGGTTATTAGACGCTTATTGGATAGATAGTTACCAAATATTTTCTCCCATTGAGTAGACTGCCGTTCACTTTCTTGACAAACTCCTTTGGAGTACAAAATTTTTTATTTTAAGGTGTTCCCATTTAACTATTTTTTCTATCATTGCTCTTGCTTTCAGTGTAAAGTTTATGAAACTTTTTCCTACTACAAGATCTTGTAGATGCTGCCTACATTATCTTCTATATTTTGGCTCTTATATTTAGGTCTTTGATCCATCTTCAGTTAATTTTTGTATAGGGAGTGAGATGGTGTTCCTTATTCTTTTGGATATGGAAATCTAGTTCTCTAAGCACCATTTGTTGAAGAGGCCATTCTGTCACCGTTGAGTGAGCTTGGTGGCCTTGTTGAATATCAGTTGACTGTATTTGCAAAGGTCTATATCAGAACACTCAATTCTGTTCCACTAGTCAGTATGCCTATCCTAGTGCCAATTCCATGCAGTTTTTTTAAATAAATTGTTTTTATTTTAATTTTTAAAAATGCTTTGATTACAGAAATGTTACACAAAAATTATAGGGATTCCCATATGCGCCACCTTCCACATATCCCAGAACCTTCCACATGAACATCCTTCATTACTGTGGAATATCACCTGCAATGAATATATACATCCTGGGTCTTTGCCATTAACCATGGACCATGGTTCACATTGTAGACCACACTCTCTATCACACAGTTCTGCATGTTATATGATGTTATAAAATGGCTTATATCTGTCATTGCAGTGTCACTCAGGACAATTCCCAAGTCCCGAAAAAGCCCTTGTATTACTTCTTTTCTCTCTCCCTGCCCCCAGAGCATCCAGTGGCCACTGGCTTCACATTAATGTTGTAATTTCTTCCTTTGCTAGAATCACAATATGTCTATAATAGAATACCAGTAAGTCCACTCTAGTCCATATCTCATTCCCCAATACTGAGGAGTCTGGGATGGTGATATCCACTACCCCTCCAATTGAGAGGGGGCTTACATCCCATGGAAAAGATGGATGAGATTATCTTGCCTGCAGCTGTAGATTCTCTCCATTCCCTGGGATGGCCGTTGTCCATCATCATCTCCCCTGCCAGGTGTCCTGGGTGAGTCCATTGAGCTGTAGAGTAGGAGTTTCAGCTCCACCAAGATTCTGGGCCAAGCTGGCACATGGACAGACCAAAGACTCCAGTCTCTGGAAATACACCTACAAACTCCAGCACCACATATAGATTTGAATAGAAGTGACAGATGACCATGTGCAGGGAAGACATATTTGAGTCCAAATCTGCCACTCTCAGGAGAAGAGATTCCAAAGTAGGACCCAATGATAAGGCACCAAACTCCAGAGCTATCTGCCCTGACATAGGACCTGGGTGTCTCCAGAGCCCTGAGGAGCCCCTCTATTTGGAGTGCTATCAACTTTGCAAGCCTATGAGGTCCTACTGAGATGTGCACATGCATTACCTCTGGGATGACAACACAACTCACTTTGAAGTCTCTTACTCATATGAACACATTTGTCTTTACCTTTTCCCCATTTTATTTGAGGTCTTTTTCCAGTCGTATTGCCAGTTGGTAGTAATCCCTCGTTGCCAGGGAGGCTCATCCCCATCATGTCCCATGCTGGGAGGAAGGCAACATATTCATATGATGAGTTTGGCTTAGAGAGAGGCCACATTTGAGCAACAAGGAGACTCTCAGGAGGCAACACTTAAGCACCCCATAACAATAGGCTACGTTTCAATTTCAAGAGCAAAGACTCATAAGGCTATCAATCAATAACAAGGGCCCATCACTGGATCATCCTCCTTTGCCAGACAATGCACCTGCACTTGGGGGACTGTTGCTGCTCCCATGGAGAATATGGCAGAGCTCTCCAGGATGGGAATTCAGTATTCTCTCATTTATTGAGTGATTCTCCACCCACTGTGACCATGCCCCATGAACATTTGAACAACTTTATATACCTTGTATGTTTGTTCAGGTGAACTTCCTCCCATGCACCCCCCCATCCCTGACACCCCCCACCAACTATCCTTTCCCACCCCAGTTTTAACCCTTCTATGATCCAAAGCTTCTTTAAAGATGAAGCCAATACAATAGCCCAATACAATTAATAGGAAAATGAAATAATAATGATAAGTTTAAAGGTAAGAGATAAAATACATGAAAACTTAAAAAATAAAACTAAAAATAAAATAAAATTATAAGATTGGGATATTCAAAAAATTAAAAAAATAAAATAATTTTTTTTGACATTTTGCTTTTTATCACTGCAATATCTGGTGTTCAGTCTGTACTGTGGCACCTTCCCCCTCTCACTTCTCAGTGTCTCACTATTTTTCATTTAATTTTCAAAGAAGATTTAGGTCACAGCAAAGTCACACACAGAACACAGGAGACTCTCATATACCCAAACTCCTCTCCCTTTCTTCACCCCATATTAAAACCTTTTTGTATGTGGATAATAGCATTGTTATAACTGATATACAGATAGTGAAACACAGCTACTAAACATTGTCAATGGTTTACAGTATGATTTACATTTTAGACTGTACACTTTTATAAATTTTGATGATATTTACCATTTCCTGTGTCCATCACTGTAAGTAATGAAAAACATTTCCACTGAACACTAAATACCCCCTGTTTAATCTATTCTGTTCCTCCCTCCTCATCCCCCCCGGGGCCCACAACGACCCCCTGGCTTGACTAGTTGGATGACAAGATTCATAGTTAAATGCAACAAGACGTCTTGACACACTGGTTTGTCCTCCCTTATTAGGAACTGCCCTTGCTCTTAAGAGATGCCCACCTGTCTATTTCTGAGTGAATCAGTCCTCCTAAAGATGGAAGTCCATCTCATTCCCATCCACCCACAGATACAACATATTATGACAGGATGAACACTCACACACTCCCTAGAAGCCTGCTCCAGATGCACCCTGTCCCAAATGCCTCCCCAACCAACACCCTAAACCAGTGACATTCCCTTGTCATATTGCCATAAGAGCATTCCCACCTCTGTACTTTCAACCTCATACCCACAAATCCAAAGTGTTCACCTGGTTCTTTCTCCAAACTCTCCCCCCAGTATCCTGGGTATTCTATCCCACCCTTCCCAATCTGCCCAGCTGTCAACCTTGCACCACTAAACCCAGTAATGTCACTACACACCTGTCCTATCCCTTCAATAAGCAACTACACTCTATCACTTTACCATAGATTACGTCAGTATGGGTGATGGCTCACAACTTTCTCTTCTCTTTCTCTTTCTTGTAAACCTATCTTTCCAACAATAGTTCTCAGAGACTGCTCATTTTCTTTTATTCATATCATTGAAGTCATGTACTGTTCATCCTTCAATGCCTGGCTTGCTTCACTCAACATAAGGTCTTCAAGATTCATCCATGTTATTCCATGTGTTAGCACTTTATTCCTTTTTACAGTTGAGTAATATTCCATTGTATGTATGTACCACATTTTGTTTATCCATTCATCTCTTGATGGGCACCTGGGTTGATTCCAACTTTTGGCAATAGTGAACAATGCAGCTATGAACATTGGTGTGCATATATTTGTTCGTGTGTTTGCTTTCAATTTTCTGGGTATATACCCAGCAGTGGAATTGCTGGATCATATGAAAGATCTATAGTTAGTTTTTTGAGGAACTGCCAAACTGTCCTCCACAGTGTCTGGACCATTCCACATGCTCACCAGCAGTGGGTGAGGGTTCCCATTCCTCCACATGCTCTTGAGTTTCCGTGGTGTAGTGGTTATCTCGTTTGCCTCACACCATGCAGTTTTGACCACTGTAGCTTTGTAGTGGCAGTCATAAGCTTTATTTACTGGGACTTACAGAAAGGAGAGAATACCTCTGGTGACACACAGTCCAGAGACTGAAGATAATGCTCCACAAAGAGGTGGGAAAATGAGGGGCAATATAGGGTCCCCAAACAAGTCATTTCATAATAGTGTTTCTGCTAGGGTCACATGAAGTACATAAATGGTGCCTGGTGATGTTATTCTAGGAAGGAATTGTATATACTGGAAAAAATTATACTCTATTATAGCATCTGTATACTGTTTTCCTGTGAGGAGGTGTTTTATATTTTAATTTTTGTCCAGGGGCATGCAGGCAGCTGCATACTGCAGACTGAGTTTCCCTTAGGGAGGGGAATCCTAGGTCAGGGACCTACTGGACCCCCAAAATCCACCCCTATGCAGTAGTCTGTGTTGCCCACAGGACACAAGCTGCATTTATATATCATAACAACAGTGTAGCATACAACAGAATACAAAAAGTTCTCCATCAAAAGCTAGTAAATTATAAAGACATGTTGCAAAGACCAACAGAAGGAGTTAAACTAATAGCTAATTTATAAATACAAATTATGTGCTCTTGCATATGATTTGAAACTTGTGAGATATTATGACAGTGATCGTGAATATATGCACATCATTGAACATTATTTAATGAGAAGGTTTTGTTCCAAATATTTCAATGGGTCATATTCTACCACGCCAGCAAGGTGTCCCATTTGTTGAATTTGCAGCAGTTACATTTCAAGGCAGATTATGCTGGTCTAACTGTGTATAAGTGTATTAGTCAGCCAAAGGGTTGCTGTTGCAAAATACCAGATATCTGTTGGCTTTTATAAAGGGTATTTATTTGGTGTAGAAGCTTACAGTTCCCAGGCCATAAAGCATAAGTTACTTCCCTCACCAAAGTCTGTTGTCACATGTTGGAGCAAGATTGATGCTGATGTCTGCAAGGGTTGAGGCTTCCTCTTTCCTCTTAAGGCTCTGTGGTCCCAGCTTCTACCAATATCAAGTGTAGGCTGGGATAAGTCTTGCCTCTCTCCTGGGGCTTGTTCCTTTCTCTTCTCTCCCCAAGGTCAGCTGTAGACTATTAGGCTCTCTAGGACTTGTCTCTCTCCCTGGGGCTTGATTCCCTCTGGGCAGCTGCTCTCCTCTCTCCACATGGTCAGCTGTAAACTCTCAGACTCTCTCAGAGACTCTTGCCGGAGTCTCTGCCATGTCTAATGGAGCCTTCTATCTTTCCTCACATATATCCTCTGTGTATTTGCTTCCCGGGGATCCAGCATAAACATCCCCACCTCCCTTTGTGAGGTGCAGTTTCTCTGTGAGTTCCTGCTTACCACAGGGGTGGGGACTCAATGTCCTATTGACATGTTCCAATCAAAGCCTTAATCATTACTTAGTCAAGTAAACATGAAAACTCTGAATCCAATATAATCTAATATGCCCAGAGGAACAGTCCAGTTTACAAACATAATCCAGTATCTACTTTTGGAATTCGTATACAATATCAAACAGCCACAATAAGCAATATTTTCATTAGTAGATATCAAAGTACCATTAGTAGATGACAAAGTGACTTTAAAACATACAGTCAGGTAGTGTGATTCCTTCAATTTCCTTTTTTTATTTTTCCAATATGTCTGTGGCTATTTGGGTCCCCTTGCCCTTTCAAATAAATTTCAAAATTAGCTTTCCAATTCAGTAAAAAATGCTGTTTTAATTTTTATTGGGATTTTATTAAATCTGTTGTCAATTTGGGTAAGACATGAACATTGAATATTCTTCCATTTATTTAGCTCTTCTTTGATTTTCTTTAATAATTTTGTGTCATTTTTTGAATATAAGTTCTTTACATCTTTAGTTATGTTTATTCCTAGGTATTTGATTCTTTTAGTTGCCATTGTAAATGGAGTTATTTTCTGAATTTCCTCCTCAGATTGCTCCTTTTGGTGTACAGAAAGGAAACTGATTTTTAACTGTTTCTCATATTCTGCCTGTGAATTGAGGGTTCACTCAAGGATAGTATCTAATATAAAATGCTACACTATTTTTCAAACTGATTGTCCAAATTAATACTAGCATCAGCAAAATGTGAGTGTTCTATTTGCTCAAATTACTAATTTTGCTTATCCTGATTTCAATATTCTATTCTTTAATCCAGTTATATTTTGTTTGTGTATGTTCATAAATATGAATGCAATTTTATTTTTCAAATACTTTTAATCAAATTCCTGGCAACATTTACTGAAATATACATACCACTTCCATACAGTACAATGCTAAATCTGTAATAGTATAAATATATACATAATTTCTTTCTTTGAAATATATATTGTATTTTGGATTCTTATGAAATTCAGGATCACTTTGTAAAATGCTAAAGAAAAATATTTGCTTGGATTTTTATTCTGGTGTCGTTATATAAATTAATATAAGTGACACATTTATAATATTGAGTCTGTGAATCAATAAATTTGATCATTCACTCCATTAATTTAGTACTTTAATATCCCTCTATGGCTTTATTTTTTAATTTTCTCCTTAATATCTTGAATATCTCTGCTATATGTCTGCTATAAATATTTCATGCTATTTTAAATGGTCTACTTTAAACCCATTTTCTATTTTCTTTACTAGTCTATAGATATTTCCTATTACGTTATTGACATTTTGCATGAAGTTGCCTTCTCAGATTAAAATATTATTTCCATAAAATTTGTGTAGATTTTTATTTATCTTTCACTTTCATATTAAATCTGCTCCTAATGCAAGTGCTGTTTCTTCTATTCAAATTCCTGTATATTTTATTTCACCAGGAATGTGAGAAATAAATTTCTGAAAAGAACTCAATTATCCCTGAAATGCTCTGTGGTATTTTCTTCTCTGTAGGTCAAGCTAATACTTTGGGAACTGCTGACACTGCACTTGGATCCTTAAGATAATGAGGATGATCAGATGCTGTGTTGACAGAAATCCAGTGACAGCATTAATCATAAAAGAAAGATGGGTGTGGTTCTCATAATGGGCAGCAAGGTCAAATCAGTAATCAGAACAGTCTGACTTCCAGAGACCTAAGGTGTTGGCTACTTGGTCATTGTGTACCTAGAAGTAAAATGTTTGGGCTGTCTATTAAGTTCTAACTTGACTTGAATAAGCAGAGTTCATCTAGGTCAAATGAACAAAACTCTAAATTGAATCACAAAAGCAGAAAGTCTGCCCCCTCAATCAATCTACTGACTTGAGAAAGGTTACATATACAGAACATCTTGAATGATGGGAAGTCTAGGTCTCCTTGGGGAAGGACCATTCTGCATTAACAAAAATTTATACTGTCTTCTTGGCAGCCTTCCTGACTGGACCTATGGTCTTTTACTAGAGTGCATTGGGGAAAGTGAAATGATCAGATATTACCTAGATTATTAGCCACTAAGTACTGACATTAATTCCAGAAGATCCAAAACATCACATTTGGTCCACCAGTGAGAAAAAGGGATTTTATAAGTCAGGCAATCAATGATGCTTTAGCTCAGGCCATCTTTCACTGGATCTAGTGAGCCCCTGGATCTATTCTTTGGCTATTTCTCCAGTTTCAGAATGCATAATTCAATTAGAAATACTGAGTTCCTGCCAGAATACCCACATTGGTTCCGACTTATGTTGTGAGGGCATTTATGTAAGGAAAGGACACACAGAAGTCCCTAGAAATGCCTCTATGAAAGAAAATAGTAAATAGAAAAAATATTCCATTCATGGAGGGATTAGTGTCACCGTCAGGACTTGAAGAATGCAAGGGTGGTGTGTGCCATTGCATCCCTATTGAATTATCCCATTTGTCCTGTACAGAAAACAGATGGATCTTGGATGATGACAAAGGATTATTGTAAAGCTATCCAGGTGGTCACTTAAGTTTCAGCTCTTGTTATGGTTGTGGTATCACTGTGTGAGTAAATTAACAGATTGCCTAGTAACTGATATGTAACTATTTATCTGCCAAATGCTTTTTCCCCACTTCTATTAGTAAAGACCAGCAGTAACAGTTTTCTTTCCACATGATGGCCAGCAATACACCTTCACTGTCCTAATTCAGTGGTATATCAACTCCCCAGCCTTATGTCATAATCTAGTCTGCAGGGACGTTGATTACATTTCTTGTCCAGAAAGCTTCATATTAGCCCATGATAATGAAAATGTCATTTTCATTGGAAATAATAAGCAAGAAGGAGCAATTACTCTAGACCTACTGGTAAGGCATTTGCATCTCAGAGGGTGGGAGATAAATCCAACAAGAAATTCAGGGTCTGTCCACTACAGGTATATTTTTAAATGTTCACTGATATGAGGCATACTGAGATATCCCTTCTTAGCTGAAAGATGTCATTGCATCTCACCCCTCATACAACCAAAAAGAGTCACAATGTCTAGTTGGCTTCTATGGATTTTGGGGACACCATTTTTTTTTTCATTTGGATTAACTACCCTGGCCTATTTACTGATTTATGGAAATGTTGTTGGTTTTGAGTGGGAACCAGAAAAAGGGGAGGCTCTGTAACATGCCCAATTTGCTGTGCAAGCTGCTGTGCCACTTGGGCCATATGATCAAGTATATCTAATGTTGCTGGAATTTTCAGTGGCAAGTAGAGGTGTTATCTGGAACCTCTTTAGGCCCCAATAGGAGAATTGCAGTAAAGACTCTTAGGATTTTGAAACAAAGACCTGACACCCTCTGCAGATAATTATTATCCCTTAGAGAA
>JAQZBX010108873.1:0-11279 GCA_029593785.1 Cabassous unicinctus
CAAAGAACCCATTTTAAAAAAGTGCAACTGACCTGAAAAGACACTTCTCCAAGGAAGAAATACAAATGGCTAAAAAGCACATGAATAGATGCTCAACATCACTAGCTATCAGGGAAATGCAACTCAAAATTACAATGAAATACTATCTTACACCCATTAGAATGGTGGCTACTAAAAAAACATTGGACTTTAAGTGTTGGAAAGGATGTGGAGAAATGGAACACTCATCCACTGCTGGTGGAAATGTACAAGGGTCGTGCCATTGTGGAGGACAGTTTGGCAGTTCCTCAGAAAACTAACTATAGAACTTCCATCTGATCCAGGAATTCCACTGCTGGGTATAAACCCAGAAGAACTGAAAGCAAAGACACAAACAGATATATGCACACCAATGTTCAAAGAGGCATTATTCCTATTGTCAAAAGTTGGAATCAACCCAAGTGTCCATCAACAGATGAATGGATAAACAAAATGTGGTATATACAATGGAATATTAATCAGCTATAAGAAGGAATAAAGTGCTAACACATGGGATAACATGGGTGAACCTTGAGGACCTCATGTTTAGTGAACAACCCAGGCATTGAAGGATGAACTGTACGTGACCTCACTGATATGAATTAATCAAATTGAGCTGGTAGACCTATCTGGAAGATAGGTCTACTAGAAATAGAAATGGAGAAGAAGTTTGTAAGCCAACACCCACACAGATGTAATCTATGGTAAGGTGAAAGTGTGTAGTTGCATATTGTAGGGATATGACAGGAGGGTAGTGATATTATTGGGTTGGGTGGTGCAGACTTAACAGGTAGGTAGATTGGGAATCATGGGTTGGAAGGTCCAGGGCACTGAGGGCAGGGTTGGGAGAGTGACCAGGTGAACACTGGGGATTTTCAGGTTTGTGGTTGAAAGTACAGAGTTGGGAATGCTCTTATGGCAATATGTCAAGGTAGAGTTACTGGTTTAGGGTGTTGGATGGGAAGGCATTCGGATCAGGGTGCACTTGGAGCAGGCTTCTTGGGAGTGTGTGAGTGATCATTCTGTCATAATGTGTTGTATCAGTGAGTGGAGACCCACATAATGTGCAGGAAGGAGTTGGACTCCCAACCTCTCTAGTACCTATATGTTCACAAATAGACTGATGGGAGTCTCTTGAGAACATGGCAGTTCCTAACAGGGGAGGACAAATCAAAGTGTCAAGACCTCAGTGTTGTTGCATGTAACTATGAATCTTGTCATCCAAGGAGTGAAGCCACGGAGTCTCCATGGGCCGTGAGGGGAGAAGGAAGGAAAAATATAGTAGATCTAACAAGAGTATTTAGTGGGCAGAGAAAGGGTCCTACCTGATCTTAAAATGATGGACACAGGACATGGTAAATATCATCAAAATTTATAAAAGTGTGCAGTCTATAATGTAAACCATAATGTAAATCATTGAACATGTTTAGTAGCTATGTTTCACTATTTGTATATCAGCTATAACATAGGTACAATCCACATATAAAAAGGTATTAATATGGGGGGAAGAAAAAAGAGAGTGCGTTGATTATATGAGAGTCTTCTGGATTCTGTGTGTGTCTTTGCTGTGACATAAAACTTCTTTGAAAACAAAATGAAAAATAGTGAGACCCTGGAGAATGAGACAGGACACTAGATACTGTGGTGATGAAAGGCAAAAGACCAAACATTTTAAAAAATATTTTCTATTTTTTAATATCCCAATCTTTTAATTTAATTTAAGTTTTAGTTTTTTAAAATTTTAATGTATGTTATTTCTTATATTTAAACTTGTCACTATTGTTTCATTTTCCTATTAATTGTATTTGGCTATTGTAATGACTTCATTTTTGAAGAAGCTTTGGATCACAGTAGGATTACATTTAGGGTGGGTGAGGGATGCATGGGAGGAAGTTCACCTGAGCATCCATATATGATTTCTAAAAATCCAATGTTCACGGGGCATTGTCACAGTGGATGGAGACTCACATAATAACTGAGAGAATATTGAATTCCCAAACTGGAGAGCTCGGTGACATTATCTAAGGGAGCAGCAACAGTCCCCCAAGTGAAGGGGCAGTGATTGGAGAAGGAGGATGATCTAATGATGTGCCCTTGATATTGACGACTAGATTTATGAGCCTTTTCACTTGATATTGAAACTTAGCCTACTGTTACCTGTTGCACAAGATTTGCCTCTGAGAGCCTCCTTCTTGATCAAATGTGACCTCTCTCTAAGTCAAACTCAGCATATGAATGCATCACCTTCCCGCCAGCGTGGAAGTTGACTCCCAGGGATGAGCCTCCCTGGCACTGAGGGATTTCTACCAAGCACCAACTAGCAATGCAACTGGAAAAAGACCTCGAATAAAAGGGGGAAAAGATAAAGATAAATGAGTTTACATGGCTAAGAGACTTCAAAGTAAGTTGGGAAGTCATCCTAGAGATAACGCTTACGCACATCTCAGTATGATCTCATAGACTTCCAAAGTGGATACTACCCCAAATAGTAGGGCTATAGGGTCAGGAGGGATAGCTCTGGATTTTGGTGTCTTGCCAGTGGGCCCTACTTTGGAGTTTGTGCTCCTAGAGCAACAGGGTTGGACTCAATTACATCTACCCTGCACATGGCTCATCTGCCCCTTCTATCTAAACCTATATTTGGTGCTGGAGTTTGTAGGTGTATATCTAGAAACTCGAGTCTTTGGGCTGTCCATGTGCCAGCTGGGCCGGGAACCTCAGCAGACCTGCAGCATCTACTCAACAGCTCCTTGGCCTCACCCAGGACAAGTGGAGGGGAAGTGATGATGGACAACAGCCGTCCCAGGGAACAGAGAGTCTGCAGCTGCTGGCAGGATAGTCCCATCCATGTTCCCCATGGGATATAAGCCCCCTTTAAATTGGAGGTGGAGTGGACATCACCGTCCAAGAATCCTCAGGATTGGGGGAAGAACTGTGGGCTAGAGTGGACTTAATTGTATTCTACTATCGACATATTGTGATTCTAGTAATGGAAGAAATTATAATATTGATGTGGAGTCAGTGGCCACTGGAGGCTCTGGGGGCAGGAAGAAGGAAAAACAGGGGCTATATTGGGACTTGAGAATCACCCTGAGTGACATTGCAACGACAGATATAGGCCATTTCATATCATCACATAACATGCAATACTGCGTGGGAGAGGGTGTAGACTACAATGTGAACTATGTCCATTCTGAATGGCAAAGCACCAGGATGCATTCATCAAGTGCAATGAATGTGCCACCCTAATGAAGTATGTGTATGTGGGAGGGTGTGGGAGTTGTGGGAAGTGGGGCATATCGGATGCCTATATATTTTGTGTAAAATTTATGTAATCAAAGTATCTTAAACAATCAAAAGAAATAAAAAAATAAAATATATTTGATGAAAGTGTGAGTTTGTAAGTATAAAAGTTGATTGATATCTTACCAAACATTTACAGAGTTAAAAAATTGAGAAACCCAGCTTTATATTTTTAGGAAATAAAAATGAAAACACTTCAGAAGGTGATATATCATTGTGAATGATTTTGATAAATTCACCAAATAAACATGCTCTCATGTTTCATTAATTAATATACCTTGATTTCACTCAGAATGGCAATTTTTGCCACTAAAATATTTCACCCAGATGTGGCCATGTAACTCAGGATTGGCTATTGGCTATTGAGATTTAAGCAAGAGTTATGCTTGATTTCTTTGAAAATTGTCATAAGGTGCTAATAAGTCTAAAGGATGATCCCTTTTCACCCAACCTAATTTTTTCAGACTTGGAATGTAATTTTGATACTGTATTTCACAGGTTTGTATTACAATCACTTAAAACTGTTCATATTATTCAAATGAAATATTACCAAAATTTTAACCCTCAAATTTTTTATATCTCAGAAAGTGCCAGTCTTATTAACAGACTGTACTTTCCAGGACCTATATGCTTAATTTATTAGCATATGCACCAATAGTATATATATTTACCTTCCTTAGAAACTTCCTTTACTTAAATACCTTCTTAGTGTTCCTTCATGGTCTTCCTGATATCATCTTAATATTTTCTGGTCTTGGTAGACTGAATGATATTGTCTGTTTTGTGGAGACCTAAACTGATAATCTCCTAAATTACCACAGCAATGGATGACATCCACAAGTCACTCTCTGCATATAAAATCAACTGATGGCACACCTCCATACTGTGAATATTTCTATGGAAATTGTTGATGGAAAAGCACTGTTTTGCTTCATCTGGGTAGAAGATCAGACAAAAGGAAACCTCTCACTGTTTTAAAAGAATGTGAAAAATAAATCTACAGTGCAAAATAAACTCTAGCATTTCAAACCAGAGACTTTCCTAATATGCATAATTTTGTCATGATTTTTCTTTGAATTCTTGAGTCAAAAAGCAAGGACTCTCTCCATTCTTAAAGACTTATGATTAGAATTTCCTTTTTTAAAGGAACACAGAAGCATTTTTTAATAACAAATACTATTTTTGGAGAACTTTGTGCCACATTTTCTACAAACAATTGAATGATGGCCTTATAGATGTTAGTTGTTTGTACCACTAAATTTATATCTATATATCTCATGAATATTAATGACTGCTAGAGCTCCAGCCAAAGAGGGGGAAATTTTATTCTATCCATTATTATTGAAGGAGAAAGAAGAAAGTTGAACAATAACCTATATGGGCCCTTGCAAATTTTCAAAAGACACTTCCAGTTAAGCCCCTTTGGCAAGATGTCAGTCTCATGAGTAAGTCAATGAAAGTTATTAACCATGTTAAAGGACAAAAAAAGAAAATCTATATGCTTATATCAATTGATAAGGAAAAAATTAAACCTCCATTTCTGAAAAAAAATTCTTAGTAAATTATAAATATAAAGGAACTTGTAGACCTGACCAAGGCCATCATGATAAAACTACAAGTAGCATCATAGCTAAATAGTGAGTTATTTCCCATTAATATCAGGAAAAAGACAATGATGTCTTCTTACCACCACTATTCACAATTGTATTGCGGTTCAAGTAAGTGCAATAAGATAAAAAAAAGAAATTAAAGGACTCAGAATGAAAAGGAAGGGGTAAAACTTTGTTTATTAGCAGATGACATTATCCTCTGTTGCATTAAAATTAGATAGACTCTGCAAAAAAGAACCAATAAATGTTAAACTGACCTTGATTCCATGTAATAGACATAATTGGTCATGAGCTGCTCTGTTATATATATATTGCAGACTTTATTTGCCAAAATTTTAGTAAGAACTTCTTCTCTATGTTCATGAGAGATGTTTATCTTATCAAAGTATTGTTGACCTCACAAAATGACTTGGGACATATTACTTCTTCTTCAGTGTCCTGGAAGATTTTGATCATAACTTGGTTCTCCCTTAAAATACCATTTTAAAAGCATCAAAACATATTAAATTCTTAGGGAAAAATCTGACAAATATGTAAGTCTTGTATACTAAAAATTAGAAAACCTTGCTCAGAGAAATTATAGAACTCCTAAATATATGGAGAGCTATACCATATACAATAATTTTGAGACAGCATTTTAAGAAGCTAATTGTCCCCAAATTATTCTGTGGATTCAACTGAGTTCTAAACAAAATCCAACCAAAGTTTTCTTTTTTTTTTTCAGAAAATGACAAGGTTTTCATACAATTTTATGAATCACTGCAAAGGACTTAGTATAGCCAAAACAAATTTGAAAAGGAAGTTCAAATTTGAAGATCTCACATCATCTGTCTTAGTTTGCCTGGGTGCTATGACAACACGACACAATGGGTTGACTAAATAAACTCAAGGAGATGAAGGAAAATGTGGCTAAAGAGATAAAGCATATTAAGAAGACAATGTGTGACCATAAAGAAAAATTTAAAAGTATAAATAGAAACATAATATCAATTTTGGGGATGAAAGGCATCATAGTAGAGATTAACATAGAAGCATGCAACAGCAGATCTGAACAAGCAGAAGAAAGAATCAGCAAACTACAAGAGAGGACAATCAAAATCATAAGTCAGAAGAACAGATAGAAAAAGAATAGAAAAAAAAATTGAGCAATGTCCCTGAGATTTGAGTGACAGCATGAAGCACACAAATATATGCCTCATCGATATCCCAGGAGGAGAAGAGAAGGAAAAGCAGCAGAAAGAATATCTGAAGAAATAATGGCTGAAAACTGTCAAACTCTTATGAAAGACATACTTATAAATGTTCAAGAAATGCAACATATTCCAAACATAATGAATCCTAACAGATGTACTCTGAGACACATACTAATCAGAATGTTAAACATCAAAGAAAAAGAGAATTCTAAAAGCAGCAAAAGTAAAGTAATTCATCACATAAAAGGGATCCAAATAAGAATAAGTGTTGATTTCTCACCAGAAAAAATGGAGGAGAGAATGCAGTAAAGAAATTGAATTAGTCATCAAAAATCTCCCAACAACGAAAAGCCTAGAACCAGAAGGCTTCAAAAGTGAATTCTACCAATCCTTCTGAGAAGAATTAGAACCAATCCTGCTGAAACTCTTCCAAAAAATTGAAGAAGAAAAAACAGTACCTAACTCCTTCTATGAGGCCAACATCACCTTAATACCAAAATCCACATAAGGATACTAGAAGAAAAGTAAATTATAGACCAATTTTTCTTATGAACATTGAAGAAAAAGTCCTCAAAAAATACTTGCAAATGGCATCCAACAGCATATTAAAACATTATACCCCATGATCAAGTGTGTCTTATTCCAGTTATGCAAGGATAGGTCAACATAAGAAAATTAATTAATGTAATACACCACATTGCAAACAACAGGAAAAAACTCTATGATTATGTCCATTGAAGCAGAAAAGACATTTGAAAAACCCAGCATTCTTTCTTGATAAAAAACACTTAGAAAAATAGGAATAGACGACAATTTCCTCAACATGTTAAAGGTCATATTTGAAAAGCCTACTGCCAACATCATACTCAATGGTGAAAGACTGAAAGCTTTCCCTCCAAAATCTGGAACATGACAAGGTTGTGCACTGTCACCACAGTTATTCAGAACTAGAAGTTCAAACTAGAGCAGGCAAGCAACAAAAAGAAATAAAATCCATCCACATTAGAAAGGAAGAAGTAAAACTTTCACTATTTGCAGATGACATGCTCCTATATATAGAAAGTAAAATTTTAAAAAACCTACAACAAAGCAACTAGAGAAATAAATTAACTCAGCAAAGTGGCAGGGTACAAGATCAACATGCAAAAATTGGCAGTAATTCTAAACACTAGTAATGAACATTTTGAGGAAGAAATCAAGAGATCAATTCCACTTACAAGAACAACTAAAAGAATCAAATATCTTGGAATAAATTTAACCAAGGATGTAAAGGACTACACAGAAAACAACTAAACATTGCTAAAAGAAATAAAATAGACCAAATAAATGGAAGGCCATTCCATGTTCATGGGTTGGAAGACTAAATATTAAAAATGTCAATTTTATTATCCAAAATAATTTACAGATTCATCACAATCCCAATCAAAATTCCAACAGACTTCTGTGCAGAAATGGATAACCCAATTATCAAATTTATTTGGAAGAGGGGGACCTGAATAGCCAAATGTATCTTGATAAAGAAGAATGAAGTTGGAGGACTCATACTTCCTGATTTTAATGTATATTACACAGTAATGGTAGTCAAAACAGCTTGGTATTGGCACAAGGATAGCTATATTGACTAATGGAATCATATTGAGAAATCAGAAATAGACCCTCATATCAATGGTCAGTTGATTTTTTGTAAGGCTGCTAAGACCACTCGACTGGAGTTGAATAGTCTCCTCATCAAATGGTGCTGGGAGAACTGTATATCCATATGCAAAAGAATGAAATAGGACCTGTATCTCAACCCATACACAAAAATTAACTAAAATAGATGAAAGACCTAAAAATAAGAACCAGGCCTATACAACTGTAGAAGGAAATGTAGGGATGGATACTCAGGATCTTGTTTTAGGTAATGGTTTCTTGAACTTTACTCCCAGAGCATAAACAACAAAAGGAAAAATAGATAAATGGGACCTCATCAAAATTAAAAACTCTTGTGCCTCAAAAGACTTTGTCACTTAAATCAAATGGCCACCTACTCAAATGGAGAAAATATTTGGAAGCCACATATCTGATAAGGGTTTAATATCCAGAATATATAAAATAATCCTACAATACAAAAGTAAAGCACAGACAACCCAATTAAAAAATAGACAAAAGACTTGAAGGTACACTTCTCCAAAGAAGAAATATAAATGACTGAAAAGTACATGAAAAGATACTCAACATCACTATCAATTGGGGAAATGCAAATCAGGGCTACAGTGACATATCATTTCAAACCCAGTAAAATACCTACCACTTAAAAAACAGAAAACTGCAAGTATTAGAAAGAATGTGGAGAAAGAACAGATTTCATTCACTGCTAGTGGGAATGTAAAACAGTGCAGCTACTTTGGAAGACAGTTTGGCAGTTCCTCAGGAAGCTAAGTATAGACTTATGACCCAGCAATCCACTGCTAGGTATATACCCAGAAGAAATGAAAGCAGGAACTTGAATAGATATCTCCAGATTTATGTTCATAGGGGGCATATTCTCAATTGTCAAATGAATAAAGCATCCTAAGTGTCCATAAGTCAATGAATGGATAAACAAAATGCAGTATATACATACAATGGAATATTATTCAGCCTTAAAAAAGAATAAAGTCCTGATGCATGCAACAACATGGATGGACCTTGAGAACATTATGCTGAGTAAAATAAGCCAGACACAAAGAGACAAGTATTGTATTTACCCACTGATATGAACTAATTATAATAAGCAAATTCACAGTGTTAGAATCTAGAATATGAGTTACCAGCAGATCGATTGCTGTTAGAGAAAGGGAGATTGATGCCAATTTGTACTGAATATCTATTTTGGTTAATTGTAAAGGTTGGGAAATGTATGGTGGGTATGATAGCACATTATTGTGAGTGTAATTAACAGCACTGAATTATATAGGCGAATGTGGTTAAAAGGGGAAACTAAGTCATATATGTTACTAGAATAAAAATTAAAAGATAAAACACAGAACTGTATAAAATTACAGTGAGCCCTACTGTAGATGATAGACTATAGTTAATACAAGTATAAGAATGTACTTTAATGAATTATAACAAATGTACAACACTAATATAAGGTGGTAATGTTGGGCACTATATGGAAAAAAAACTTAATTAAACTATGGACAGTAGTTAATAGCACTATTTTAATACTTTTTCATCAATTGTAACAAAGGTAAATACAGTTACAAATTACCAAAATTACCAAAAATGCTACCCTTAACTGTAACAAATTTTCCACATCAGTGCAAGCTATAGGTAGTTGGATCATATATGGGAATTTGTTGTATATGATGGGTCTGTAAACCCACAACTTTTCTACCAAATCTTTTTTAAAAATGATATTGTGATCACCATCATTAGCCATTCAAGAAATGCATGTCAAGTCAGTATTTTTGCTTTATTCCCAAATGTGAATAGACAACTAACAAACTGAAAAAAATTCTCTGGTTTTTAAAAAAAAACTGACAAATATAAACAAATATAAAAAAAAACTAATTAGAAAGAATGATATTTAGGGAACTGAATAAACATTGAATATGTAGAAAACTGCAAAGTTTAAAGAAAAAATGAAAGGCAAACAATAAAAGCAGAAGAAAAAAGATTAAGAATGCACAAATAAGAATGTGTTATAATTTTAATACATGTGAATTTCAAGTGTATATAAAGTAATAATAATCCGTGTTTCATGTTAAGATATCATTTGTGGATGCATATGGGCATTATGACTAATATTTAGCCTCATGCTCTACTCTCATCCCACCTGATTCCTCACAGCCCATGGTATCATATTCTGATTGCCTTGTTAATCACTCAGTTGTAGATTTTTAATATATATTTGATTGTATACATATATTCCTAATTTTTTATTTTAGTCACTTTTATTTTAATAAAAAACACTATATACAGTATTTTTTCAATTGTATACTTTCTTATAAAAATTTTAAAAAGATATTTGGATTGCATAAATGTTACATAAAAAATGAGGGGATTCCCCATATGCCCCATTCCCCACACCACCCACATTTACCCACATTAACAATATCCTTCGTTAGTGTGGTACATTCATTGCAATTGATGAACACAGTTTGGAGCATTGCCACTAAGCATGGATGATAGTTTACCTTGTAGTTTACACTCTCTCCCACACAATTCGGTAGGTTATGACAAGATCTACAATGGTCTGTATCTGTCATTGCAATGTCATTTAGGACAATTCCCAAGATGTGAAAATGCCTCCGTACTACACCTGTTTTCCCTCTCCCTGACCTCAGAACTGCCAGTGGCCACTGCCTCCACATCAATGATTACAGTATTCCATACAATTTAGGCAATATTTTCCCACTCTAGGAAGTGGAGCTTAATTCCCCTCTCTATAAGTGTGAGTTATGCTTAGTGATTTGCTTCCTCAGAGTACACTATGAAAAAGGGGAAAAATAACTTTACAGTGGAGACATCTGCCAAACATTGCCTCAGCCATGTGACCAAGAGTAATAACATTTGTGATAAGTCATTTGAGAGCATGTAGCTGTGCTATGATGCCATGAGAATGGCAACTCATCACTGTGGGTGGTCTTCCTTCCCAAAACACAGAACTACAGTCTAATTTTGAGAAAAACCTCAGACAAACCATAACGGAGGGGCATTCTGCAAAGAACCTGACTAGTATACCTCGAAAGTGTCAAGGTCATCCAAACAGGAGAAGCTGGAGAAACTGTCACCATCCAGAGCTAAGAGTCATGACAGTAAAATATAATCTGGTGTTCTGGATGAGATCCTGGAACAGAAATAGCATATTAAGGAAAAACTAATGAAATCCAATAAATTTGGACTTAAGTTTTTAAAATAAAGTGATCTATATGTAAATTGTTGGGACATTCCCCCTCAATATATTATTGCTTAGATTAACTCTTATTGCAGGTGTATCCATAATTCATTTGTTGCCTAATAGTCTATTGTCTGAATACACCATTTTTCATCTATCAAAAACCCTACTGATGGACATTTAATTTGTTTCCAGAATTTTTATTTTGTTAACTCTGCATTAAGAATATCCACATACATACCTCTCCCCCTACAAGTTCAAGACATTCTCTTTGATATGTATTCAGGAGTG
>JAQZBX010108874.1:0-10514 GCA_029593785.1 Cabassous unicinctus
ATTACATAGATAAAATGCAAACACTATTGGATTAAGAAGGTAATTTTATGCAAAATATAATAAAAATTTCAATAAGGAAATATCAAACGTGTAAACTAGTAAGAAAAATAGAAAATGAAATATTAAAGAAATTGAAAATAGCTTGAAATTATATATACATGCAAGCTGTGTGTGTTTATGTGTTTTTACCTATAAAGGATGATTTTGAATCTGTACTTTGCTATGAGAAAAATAAATCAAATACTAAAAATAGTTAACATAAATTATATATTTGTATAAGCATATTAAAGCACTAAATTATCACTTAGGATATAAGAAAATAACTTAGGAAATTTTTTCTTCATATAGACATAATGTAAAAATGTTGAAAATATGTAGCAATAAATGTCTGTCTTTCTTCTGAGATAGAAATTACATTGGAGACTGCTTTTTTTAAATCCTAGGAAATAATCATCAGGAAAAAATCATTTTCAACTCTGATATCAGGTATCTCATAATGCCATATAAATAAAAGAAACAGTCTAAAACATATCAAGGCTTAACCTCAGAATCATAAAATTCAATATCTGAACACGTGAACTTCAATATTGTAGGAATGTCTGAGAAGAGTTGATTGAAATTTTCTCCTCTGTGAAGGGATCCTGAATATGGTCCCCATCCAGGTAGCAGAGCTAATGAGCCCACCTGTGAGGGAAACAATAGCTACCCACGTATACAGATGCAAAAGTGTAATAAATAAAATTTTTAAAATATTTTACTGGAAAAATCCATGCATTAATTATTCAGTAAAAATACAGAAATATTTTAAATGTTATAAAAATAGGCATTGATCAACTAGAAGAAAACAGGTAAATAATGAGCATTTTATTTCAAATATATTTTCTTGCTATGAGAAAAATAGCAATGCATATATTAATTATAATATCAATCATGAAAAATTAGTAAATAAAGATTAAAAATTAAATTTTAAAAATCAAAAGCATCAAATTTATGTTCTATGTATATATGTGTATGTATATACACACAAATATGTACCATAGATATACCAAACCTTATGGAGAAAATTAACATTTGATCAAAAGAAAACCAATATTATAATAGTTTTGTAGATATCTTCAGTAGCTTAAAGTAGGAAGCAATTTTATAGACAAATGAGGGAGAAGAGGAGGAGGTAGAAGAGAAAGAGAAAAAGATAGAAAAATACAATGGAAACATATTTGTGAATGTGACTGCTTTGCAATGAAAAGTTTCTTTCTCTAACACCTACACAAGTGCAGTGAAATAGGTGCATCATAAACCACTTAAAAATTAAATTTTAAGGCCTAGAAAGCAATTCTGAAGAGAAGGAAATATGCATATCTTATTTTAAACATCGCAGTATACTCTTCACCATTGATATTGACTGGAAAGAAATTGTGTAACCTCATGGTCCTGCCACAAGAATCTGTAGAATGACAAAATACATATAAATCTCTGTGCACCAATAGCTAGAGAGGTTGTGGACCCAAGGATATGTGGATGTATTGCTTGTTTATGTGCATAGGTTGGTATAACTCTTTTAGAAAACCAATTTTTATTTTATTAGTCAACTAAGACCAGTTTACTTTGCTGTAAGAATAAACTTTAAGTTTGTACTGAGATTGCAATGATTATTTTCTACTTATGACATGTCTATTTTGTGTTCGTGATTGCTTTGTTATGTATGAGCCACAATAGAAGACCAGGCTACTGGAGAACCCAGGATAAGGGATGTCCATGTTACACATGATGGGTTAAAGTGAGCCAATAAAGAGGTGCATGTGTTAGCTCTTAAACCCACAAACATAAATGCTGGTAACACTTTATAGGTCAATGGATGTTATGTGACTCATTCTGCTAATACTGAACGGTGAATCTCTTTCCCTATATTAAAAAGAATACTGCAGGAAGGGCCCCCTCAGAAGGGGCATGGGATATTTGAATAATAGTGCAAATGAGACTTTATTTATTAAATTGCAGATACATTTTCTAGGTCTCCGCATTTCCAGTCAGAATTATAATTACATTTAAGATGAAAGAAAAGGATATGAAAAGACAGCAATACATTTTACCTCTAGTATCCTGGAGTATTTTCATTTTATTTAGACTATTTTTATAATTAATCATTGGAATCTCAATGTGATTTGGAAAATAATTGATTTATTTCTCTAAAACCTACACAAGTGCAGTGAAATAGGTACATCATAAATGACTTAAAAATTAACAGTAGAATATCATAATACCCTACTAAATACTGATTAAATTTATCATGTTAAAGCTTTGTTCAACAAGCTAATCAAAAAGCTATTAATATTTGTTCACTTCCTTGATGTTATTTATTTTAAAATCTTGGGTTGCTCAATCAAATCCAATTAAATGGGTCAAATCAAATAATATGAATTTATTAGTTTACGTTTATAAGCCTAAACGAAATTTTAAAGCATGGAGTCACCAAGGCAATGGTTTTCCCTTGAGGACTGTGTTATTCAGGGGCTGGCTGCCAGCATTCCTTCATCCTTTGTCACATGGCATTCTCTCCTGGTCTATTCCTTCTGTTCTGGGTTTTGTTGATATTTGGCTTATGGCTGCTTCATATGCAGCTTTTTCTCCCGGTATGAATTTCATTCTGCTTGTGAAGAACTCCAGTAGTAGGATGAAGACCCATCCTGATTGAGTTGGTCTACATATTCACTGAAGTAACCTCATTAGAAAGCTCTCCTAACAATGGGTTCATAGCCACAGCAATGGATTAACTTCAAGAACATGTTTTTCTGGGATACTTAGTTCTAAACCACCACATGACTGCCTAAAACTTAAATTATATTCCATCATGTGCACTGAAATTTTTATTGATTCTTATTTCACTAATATTCACTCTATGGAAAGTGCAAACTTCATGAAGTTAAAAAGAAATCTGTCGTATAAAATTATCATTTAAATCACCTCTGCAGTTTATACCCAATTTCTAAGGCTATAGTTTGCAATGCTACAGAATAAAGAGCACAACTACAGATATCCCTCAACTAGGAACAGTAAAATACGATAGAGGAAGTGTTGGGTAGTTTGATTAATATTTACTTTTTAGTTAATGATGCTTGGAGAGATGGATTTTCATATAGGATAAAAATAACTCTAACTGCTACCTCTCACATACACACATGATACAGATAAAAGGTCATTGCATGTAAGTTAAAAATTATTATGGCTTTAGACTTGTAAATCAACAATGTCTTCATGATATTACGCTATCTGTCATGTATATTTTGCATTCCTCATTCAAGAAACAAAATGCAAACCACAATGAAAAATATTGATACACTTATTATTATAATGTAGAGATTTTCTTTTCCTCAAAGGATATAGAGATACAGAAATATAACAATATTTGTTATATATCAAATATATAACAATATTTGTTATATATCAAATATAACAAATCAGGGAAATATAGCTGTCGCAAATAATATAGACAGGAATTTCGACGAAAAGCTTTACAGACTAACATGAAACTATATTAAAAATTTCAAAGTTAATGCAATTACATATATACACATGTACTTGTACTAAGCCCATTAAAAACATTTGAAATATCTGGCAATATAAAGTATGGATTGAGGAAGTTGAGACAAGAGAAACCTCAAACCCTAATCATAAGTTTATTAATTTGTACAAACAGTTTAAATTATATTTTGGCATTGAGTCCATTAGCTTGGCCTATGTTATATTTGAGTGAACCCACAATGCTAAGTGCAGAATTACTTATCCAGGATTCCTGTACATTTGGTGTTAGCCATAACCCTTTACTGGGGAAACCATGATCATGGAGAATGACTACTCAAATGTCAAATAGAAAACAGATTACGGCAAAACATAATGCAGCTCTGCACTATTCCTTCCTTTGTCACTTATTTTAAATAAGCCTGATACATAGCCAAGCTTTATATCAATAGGCTATTGGGGGAATATCATATTATATGGAGGTGCACCCAAAGGTTAAGTATAATTAAATATACCTCAAGCATATGCTATTAAAATTAAAGGTTTGCATAACCAACACACAATAGTTATGTATTATAACCAAGAGACAAGCTTTTGAAATTTTTGTCACTCAGACAAGAGGTCTTGAATTTATACAACATTTAATGTCAGCAAGATGTTTACCTTAAGTAATAGGAAATACTCTTACTGCTAATTGCAATATTTAATCCTTTAAAAATTGCCTCAATCCATCTATTCTCCTTTCTATGAGTTAGAGTTTAGTTCAATTTCTCCCCTATATAGATTAAGTTCATTGTCCCCATGATTCTAGAAAAATCTCATGCCTTTTTAATGGCTCAATATTTCAGAAGCAGATCCTGATTACCTCTTGGCAGTACAGAAGATTTCTGCCTAACCAAGGGACAAAAAGTGACTATACAACCACAGATGTTCTCATGAGCTGTGTTTTACCAATTCACTTATTCACAAGGAGACTTTGTCCTGACTGCTCTGACAAATTTAAACTCTAAATTTTCATTTAAAGTTATATAATGTAACCCCTTGTTTAAAGCCACATGGGTTCAGGAGATGTTTCTCTTGACATAAAGATCAAGTAAACCTGAAGACACAAATGTGTCATATTAATATACAGAAGATTTGGAAAATAAAGACATCAGGGCAAGTTTCAATGCTCTTAATATAGCAGCAGTGGGACCTGAGTTCCTGTGTGCATCAAATAACTGATATCGAACCAATTTCCATCCATCTGCCTATCCAAGATTTAAAAAACTTGTTCATGTCCTATCTCTCCTTAAAATCTTCACTAAACGTTTTGTCCACGTTAAAAACACTTATGTATTTTACTGATGAAGACACCATAGAATAATAGTTTAGAAATTAAAAATTATGTTCAACCACAATGAAGATAATAAGAAGGTACTCATAAATTGATCTTTATATATTTTGGAAGACAACATCTGAAAATTGGTGTCTAATGAGCCTTAGATAAGAAAGAGGGATTGAGGCTTTGGGGCATCTTAAAATTCAGAAGTATAGGTCCATTAGCACAGAGAATGAGCCTGCAATGCTGAGACCTGCTATGCTGATTTCGACTTTGTTTAGCTGCACCGTTTTATCCAGCCAGCTGCAAGGCAAAAGTTTGAAATATTTGAGGGTGACTCTGTATTGAAATAGAAAATGAGGGAACTGTTGACCAAACCATGAACAGCTTTTGTGGCTTAAAGATTGAGAGAAAGTGTAACATGTCACTGGGGGAACCAAAGCAAGCAGGGGTAGCTTTACTCCAACATTTCATTAATAAAACTCTCAACAGCCTTTTAGATCCAAGGTATGGAGATACTTAGCAGCTTTCAGTTGGTTCATTCACAATTTTAAATGATCTTCTCAAGACTACAAAGCATAGGGAGATTCCAGATTTTTAGTAAGAGTAAAGATAAGCTTTATATAGACTTTGAATACAGTAGGAAAATAAAGGGAACAGAGGGACATTTAAAAATCTCTAGTGAATATATCCAAAGTGATAAAGGATGATTTTGAACCTGTATTTTGCTAGCAGAGAATAAATTACTAACTTACAACGTCTTTAGGGGTTAGAAAAATTATACGTTCGTATATATTAAAATAGTAAAAAGTAACAATTTGGATAATTTTAAAAGATATTAAGATCATTTCTCATTACATATTATTAAAATACAAATATTTAGAAAATATGCAAGCAATGGATGACTACATGAGTATGAAGGTAAAAATGAATTTGTCAATTTAAAAGGTACAAGAAAAAAACTAGAATAATTACTCAAGTTAAGAAAACTTAAGTTTCTTGACTGACATAACCTACCACATAAATGGAATATTAGTTAAAAAACTCATACTTGGAATTATCAGTAATGAGCTTCACCCCCTCTAAATCTGAGGCATTCAGCATGAACATCATCCCCAATTCCTTAAGACTGAGGAATGAACAAACATAAAGGGAGGGTATAGCCATCGACGAAAGTAGAGGTATTGTTACTGTAGTTATTATCATATGGTAGCAGAAGAAATAGTAACATTGATATACAGCAGTGGTTACCAGAGGTACTAAGGCAAGGGAAAGGGAGGGATAAATAGGTGGAACAGAGGACATTTTTAGGACATTGGGATTGTTCTGTAGGCTATTGAAAGACAGATACATGACACTATATATTTGTCAAAGCTTATAAAACTTTACATTACATAGTGTAAACCATGATGTAAATTATAGTACTTGGCTAGTTGCAATGCTTCAATATTGGTTCATCAATTGTAATAAATGTACCACACTAATGTATGATGTTAATAATGGGGAAAATGTGTGTGTGTGAGGGGTATAGTTATATGGGAATCACAAATATTTTTCATTTTTAAGAGTACTGAAATATATCATTCACACCTTACCATACATAAACAATAAGTGTATAGTGAAAATTGTGAACTTACAAAATGAACATGCATATCAGCATACAAGGCTCCCATACATCACCCCACCACCAGCATCTTGCATTTTTGTTAAACATTGGTTATGTACAATGAAAAATCATTGCCAAAGTGTTACTACTAACTATAGCCAATAGCTAATATCTTCCATTTGGTGTATTTTCCCCCAACCCACCTGGTCATTAACACCCTATATTAGTAATTTATAGTTGTTGTAGTTCATGAGCGAACATTTTCATATATATTCTGTTAACAGCAGTCCATCTTCCACCAAAGGATTTGGTGTGTTATATCTCATGCTTTGTACAATCCATTCAAAATGTACAATCAGTGGCTCTCATTTTCATCACAAAGTTTTGTTGTCCTCACCTCAGTCTATTTTAGAATGTTTTTATTACTCCAAAAGGAAAAATCCCATTCCCCCTTAATTGCCCCATATCTTCCCTTAGAACTGATATATCTTCTTTGCCATTGCTCTAAAAATATTACAATATTACTGTTAACTATTGTCCATTAGTTATACTAGTTGTAATTTTCCTGTGTATCACAATATTCTTAATAGTTTGTAAATGAAGAACATTCTTATATTTACACTATTAACCACAATCTTCATCTGCCACTGAAATCATTGTTATACAGTCCTTAGATTATTCTTTAGCTTCATTTCAATTGACATTTATATCCACAGACTACCCCTTTCATTCACAATCATATTTATAAATCAGCATTTCTAATCATACTCACTATAAAATGTGCCACCATCCAATCTATTCATTTTCACACTTTTACAATAAAACAGAAAAAATTCTACATACATTAAGTATCATATCTCATTCTCAAAACACATTCTATCTCCTAGTAACATACTCTAGAGTTTACCTCTGTGAGTTTACTCTTCATATTTATACCATATTAGTGAGATCATTCAATATTTGTCCTTTTGTGTCTGGCTTATTTCATTCAACATAATGTCCTCAGGGTTTATCCACACTGTCATATGCATCCTGATTTCATTTTTTTCTTACAGCTGAATAGTATTCCATTGTACATGATATATAAAGAAATCATATAACTCAATGATAAAAAGATAAGCAGCCCAATTAAAAAATGAGCAAATTACTTGAATAGATATTTTTCCAAAGAGGAATTACAAATGACCAAATAACACATGACAAAATATTCAACATCACTAGATATTGGGGAAATGCAGATCAAAACTGCAATGAAATGCCATTTCACACCTCAAAGAATGACCATTTAAAAAACAAAACAAAACAGAAAACCACAAGGTCTGGAGAGGATGTGAGTAAATAAGAACACATACTCGTGGTGGGAATGGAGAAATGTGCAACCTCTGTGGAGGAGTTTGGCAGTACCACAAGAAGCTTAATATAGAATTGCTGTAAGATCCAGCAATCCCATTAATAGGAATATATTCAGAAAAGCTGAAACCAAGGACCCAAACTGACACTTGCACACTGATGTTTATAGCAGCATTATTTACAATTGCTAAAATATGGAAGCAGCACAAGTGTCCATCAACTGATGAATGGATTTTTTAAAATGTGTTATATTTCCTATATATTTGAGGTAACATCTGTAATCTAAACCTTCCCTAAAAAATAAAGTTTATCATTGCAAAAAATATATAATGAGCTTCAGATAAGTATAAAATAAAATACAAAATTGTAGAGAAAAATGTCAAAGTGAAAGAGAAAGAGAAAACTATTAGGATTTTATCATGGCCTGGGGAATAAAATCCATGTATCTACATAATCAAATATGCATGACAATACTTAAGAGTGTATTTCTACATATAAATATAAATTTATGTATAATCAAATAATTGGTACAACATAAAATCATAATCACACAACAAAATATCCAGGAGTTTCCCCTTGGCCTTTTCAAGAGATTTGCTTCAATATACAATTGGACACTGATAGCTTTTCTAAGAAATATTTGTGCAGATGTCCCAGGTAGTAGCAAATTTATTTTTAAAAGAAATATGATGGTGTTATCAACTAGTAAAATATTGAAAATATAAGAAGATATTTCAGGCATTGGGGAAAAATGAACACATTTAAGACTTTTACTAGAATTATTACTTTTTAAACTTTTAATTTCAAAATACTTTCAAACTTGCAAGACAGTTAACAAAATTAATACAAATTCTATAGGCAGAATTCCAAACATATCTCCATCCCCTTGGTAAGGCATGTTAACCAGTTTTAATATTTTGCTGCATTTTCTGTATCATTCTATGTGTCCCTTAATCTATCATCCCCTTAATTATCTATCCATTTATCCATCTGTCCAATTATCATCCATTTTCTGAAAAATTACACATACATTGCAAACATTGTGATCCTTAAACACTTAATACTTCCATTCACATTTCCTAAGAAAAATTATATTAACTTCTCTAACCACATTAAGTACAATTTTCAATTTCCAGAAATTTATAATTGATATAAACATATAGGCTACAGTATAAATTTTCATATGTCCCCCAAATGTCCTTTTATTGTCCCCTATCCTATCTTATTAGGTACTATTGAGGATTGTATATAGAAGTTGTCATTTTCTCTTTTAGTTATTCATTAAATGTTTTAAGTTGTGGGAATCTATATACAATGTAAACTTTCCCACATCAACCACTACCAAGCACACCTTCCTGAGATCTCTTGTGTTTTCACCATTTTGGGATCCTTACCATCTTCCATTATCCAAACTTTCCTATATCTGAAACAGGAACTCCAAATCTATAATGTAAATCTATAACGCATTAACTCCATGTAACCCTATATCCTTATACAAACTTTGCTCCCTAAATTCAAATTTCTTACTCTGTGAAATTTCATATTCTCCAGTGTTTCATTTGTAGATACCATGGGGCTTAAATTAAGATCTTAAGTCTCCAACAACCTTATTTCCATAGATAACAACTTAACTTCAAATGTATACACAAACTATGCTCCTTTACCCCTCTGCCCCCTGTATGTAGTTCTTGTCAAAAATACATGTATATGCATTATGAGTCCACGTCAACTGTGTTATGATTACATGTATGTATTTGCCATTTTTTAGAACATATGGGAAGTAAAAGTGGACTTACAAACCAAAATCCAATAGTACTAGCATTTATGTTTACCCATGTCATTGGCCTTACTAGAGATCATTATTGTTTCATGTGGCTTTGATTATTTTCTAGTGTCCTTTCATTTCAGTCTGAAGGACTCACTTTAGCATTGCTTGTAGCACAGGACTAGTGGTGATAAACTGCACATAGCCTGTGTTTATCTTGGAATGCCTTAAATTCTTCCTCAATTTTGAAAGATTGCCTTGCTACATATGTTATTTTAGTGGGAAATTATTTTCTTTCCAACCTTTTAATGTTTGGTCGCACTGCCTTCTTGTCTTTATGGTTTCTCTTGAGAAATTTGCACCTTATCTTATGTGATTCCCTGTATGTTACATGCTGATTCTCTATTATTGTTTCCAGAATTTTCTCTTTATCCTTGACATTCAAATGTTTGATTATAGTTTACTATGGTGTGGGACTATATATATTCATCCTGTATGGAGTTTGTTGAGTATCTTGCATGTGTATATTAATGTATTTCATTGGAAACTTTTCAGCCACTTTTTATTTGAATATTCTGTTGGCCCCTTTCTGTCTTTGTTCTCCTTTTGGAGCTCCCACAGTGTGTATATTGCTGTGTTGGATTGATAAAGGAAGCACTTCAGCCTTAACCACCCCCTCAGCAAAAACTCACAGCTTTAGGAAGAAAAGCATCCCCTTCATTCCTTTATCCCTTCCTCCCTTTTCTCCCTGGAATCCACATCTTTAGGAAGATAAGCACTCCCCACCTGCCCCTTTCAACTGGAATTTACAACTCCAAACGGATAATGACTCTTTTCCTCCCAAATAACCCTTTGCTTTAGGATGATAAGCTAAACTCGCTCCTTTTGCTTTTGTAACTCCTGCCTGCCTGCTTGCTTAGGAATTTGCCCACTTAGAGTCCCTATATAAACTTATG